>JAZKJV010000826.1:310628-580576 GCA_037367405.1 Ottelia alismoides
TTGCGCTTCTTATCGTTGTTGTTGCATTAGGCTCATGAATTGGCATAGCCCATAACTCAAAATTAATCCTATCCATCTTGACAGTGGGTGTTGGACCTTTGAAGGCACCTGAGGATGTGACATCGACCTCGAAGTTGACCCCGTTATCTCACCTGATGATGACGAATACGAAGATTGGGGTTGTAGACAAGGATGAATGCGTCTGCATAGAAATAAAGGAAGATGGTTGTGGGTGTAAACACATACCACAACTTCTTCCATCTGTTAGAAGCTTCTCCGGGTAACAAGGATGGTTTAGATGATCAACACCACCCAAAAAACTCCAAAATCAGACTGAACAGTGAATTAAATCGTCTTGGCAGTGATCTCTAGGACTTTACAGACAATAATGGTGACCTATCGGACACCATTAGTAGGTGATATCCCCTCTGGATATACGCGACGATAGATGCTCCCTTGGGCCACAAAGAAGACCGCTAAAAAGCCCCCTCCTTAGGGTTGCAGCGGCGGCAGCATGTTGTCGTTCTTGCTGCGGCTTCTCGATGGCGACGTCGGTGGCTGCAGGCAGCGGTTGCAGCTGTTGTGGTTGTTGCGCATGCGGCTGCTGCAGTTGTTGTGGTTGTCGTGCCTGCGATAGCGGCAGTTGTTGTGGCCGAGGGGAGGGAAAGGAGCGATGTCCTCTAGAGCTTAGGTAGGGAAAGGGACGGCTAGGGCACAAGCTCCCATCTAGGACGGTCGCTCTGATACCATGTGAAGAGGGAAAAGAGTTAATTATATACCAATTAGACCCTAGGGCTCTCTTATATAGGAGAAAACCCCTAAGGAAAAATACATAAAGTAGACAAGAGAATAAGTAAATATAGATAAAGGACAAATAAAAACATCTATCTCAACAAAAATAATAACAATTCGCATCAGCTTTACAATCTGGACGAAACTGTGCGCTGAATAATGACTCCTAAAATAGTTTCACCACCCATGAAAGGTCCATTTCAGCTTAGATGGCTTTTGTCTTCTTACAATCCAGGAATAGGTGCTCCACCACTACCCTCCACTCTAAAAAGGAAAGAGCCGCCATCGTTACCCAAACAAATTCTGATCCACCTCACTTTCGTCATCAGTTTTCTGCACAGTGATAGCCACACACAAAAAAGTTGATTTGTTGTGGAATGTGCATGTCCCATACCAATATGCAATCACAAATCAAATCTCCAAAAAATAGAACCACATACCTACCCCATGCCTGATATACACGCTTTAGTGACAAAGCTCCTTCCCGCCACTTCCAATGGTCTAGGAAGTAGAGACATGGTACTTTTCTAGTAAAGCAGGCTTACCGAACAGTGGAGCAACCAACATAGTAGTACTGATTGTACATTTATCTAGGATGTGCATACTCTGCAACGAATCAAAATGTTCATGTGGCTCTTACAGCCAAAAGGTTGTTAACGAAGGAGAGATGGAACAAAACTTTCTCATGTCATGACAACTACTACATCCTTCGAGGGGAGGAGATGGAATGAATCTTCCATAACATGTGAGAAGAAAAACGATATGGATTGCAGTAATTATTTCATAGGTGGACACTACGAGGTTGGAGATATTCTGGAACTCATTACTCAACACATGCTTCAACCCAAACACGGTACAATTGATACCGATTGCTAATATGGGGCTATTTCGCTTACAAGAAATGAAGTGATTTTTCATGCGGAGCATTTCGATGGAGAATATGTGGTACATCTAGCTAAGACTCTCCTTGAGTCTCGTTTCATGTAAGTATGTTTTTATTAGTACCTTTTTAATACTACATGAGCAGACAGAATAGCGTGCAACCCTCTTTTTTGCCTAAATGTGAAGACTTATTCCCTTCACATGTCGCTGCTTATGCAGCTTTCAATGTGGGCTTTAGATCAGGAATACGTGACATCTAAGTCGTACAAGTAAAAAGATCTATTCATTGATAAGAAAAAGAAAAGGCATGAACGTTGATTGGATTGGTGAAAAAATAGAATCCTGGGTCGCGAACAATGATTTGATTGATGGGATTTGGTATGATACTTATGAGATCGATGAGATCGATATTCAAATATTTCTTCTTAGAACGTATTGATTTGACCCCATAAGTGGAACCGTCGTTTGTCACTAGGTATTTGACCAAATATGATCATCCAGTTCCTATAGAACCTATCACTCGAATACCCCTAGAAGGGGATAGATCTAAGCAGAGTGAAAAGGGTTTTCCATGATATGGAAAATGAAAACTATTAGCCCCACACGAGGTTTGTGAATAAGTAATTGTCTGATAATGAGCAACAAATATTTGTCTTTCTTCTAAACAGGATCTATTGAAGTTGCATTAGATATCGTGTTTGGTTGAAATCTCCAGAACATCAAACAACAAAAACAATCAAAAGAAACATTTGAACATTAAGATAATAAACCATAGGGTCAGCCCACTTTCATACCATATGATATATAAGATATGGATTGTGGACTCAAAAGCAAAAAACAAAAACGTGATTTAACGTGGAAGTTTACTCAATGAGGAGCGGGATGAAACCATGAAAGAAAGCTCGAATGAATATGTTGGGTTCTCTGAGGAATCCGATTCACTATTCTCTCAACAGTAATTTAACTACCTCCCTTGTCTCAGGCGAGTGCCTAGTACTTCAGCCATTTTGGACCCCTCAGCGCCTTGAGCGCCTCACACCTTTGACAACATTGATGTCATCTTGTTTTTTGTGCCATAGAACCTACGAAGGTCTTTCATATGATGTACATTGCAACATTTTCTAAAAATGCCGAAGCATCCTCAAAAAGCCACTTCTATTGAGGATTTCTGCTGAGAAATTTTAACTGGAAGGACTGGATTTTGGAACAAAAAAGTTTTTCTCTGTATAATTAGGTGAGAAAATGTCCAGATCATCAGTTTATCCAGGTATAGCAATTACTTACATTTTAAAGACCAACATACCTTCACATCCTGCAAATCCATATTGACAAATTGCAACAATCTGTCATTTAGCATGTGTTCAACCTGCAGTAAATAGATTATTGTAATGTCTGTCTAAGCTATATATGAGAATTGATCCAGATATGGTATGCAAAAGTAAACCTCGTCGATAAGTTTTCAAATCCAGCCTAAACTAGGATTTTAAAAAATAGTGTAATGTGCGTAGATGCTGGACATAATACAAGACACAGACACCAAGGTCAATACATGACGGAAGTTTGTAAATATGCCTTTTGTAGTTTAAAGTACAAGCGCAAGCAAGATATAATAAAAAATCATGGCAGCGTGGTTAATGGTTTTTTGTTGATTAAAGAGAAACATTAGCACACACAAAAGAAAAAGATAACTATATATGTAAAACATGTAAGGGACAGCATGCGTAATAAGGAGCTGACAGTTTGACCACATGTGATGGGTAAGCACTTGTTTTAATATGTATACTAAGAACGCAACATAAGACATGTTGATGTTACTAGAACATGATTCCGAATGCCACCAACGTAATTGTGACACATGCAAAGAACAAAGAAGAAAGGGGTATAAAATTACTTAGTAGGCCACCAAAGTGATCACGATTCACAAGGCATGGAAACAACAAAATAAGAAAGAGGTATCTGGAGAATTCTTCCAGAATTCACGCTAATTCATGTGGTGCTGGTCTTTCAGGGAAAAGAAAACTCTAGTTACAATGACTCTGACTATTACAAAACAATCTCAATATCTAAGGATAACAAATTCAACTTGCAATACAAGATTCCAATTTCGAAAGGTCAACTACATATAGCCAGTATTATAAATGTTTAATTACGATGACGCCAAAATTTATGCTTTTAAAAAGGATCAAACCCGATGCTCCTTGTAGTTAGTCAAATAGCTCAATTCTTGAGAGATTTTGAAATTAGAAAAAAAAATCTGATTGCCGAAGTGGAAGTCCCTACTTTGAAGCTATTCAACCATCAGATAAATTCGATGATGTCAGCATTTCAACCACAAAATATATTTGATGATGGTCAGCACTATAAGTTTTAAAGCAACTCAATCAACAAAGTATATTTAGTAAATATATCAAAAAACGGCATATTTAGAAAGAAAATAAAGATTTATATCTCGATAAATATAGGAACAAACAAAGCAAGTTTACCTGAGAGCGAAGAACTTCCTTGTACGTTCCAATTTCTCTTAAAGCAATTGTAAATTTGGTCATTACTGGTCCTGCAAGGGCAGTCATCATGGAGATCATAATGTGCCTTTTTTATGCCAATTCAAATGAGTATAAAACGCAAGATTAGGAACGGGATAGCATGTCACGTTAAGGCTTAAAGAGGAAAGGGATGAGCAAAAATTATCCATTATCCAACATAAATCAGTACCAACATAAACTGAAAAATTGCAGCATTCCAGAAACAATGGAATAAGAGGGCATAATGTAAAGGTTTTACAAATCCATGCCTCAACGACTTTTTGCTTGCAAGTAACCAAATTGAAACTCGCGCGATCATTGACTAAGCAGAAACCAAGAAAATTCCTGTTTCAATGCATATTTAAAAGTTTACAGATGCAAGGCATATGGTCTTCATACAGATTACATATAAAAAGTTTCCCAGCAGTACATCAAAGATTTTGTTTTAAAATAACGGGCAAAATCCATAGTCATGGTGGAAGCATCCTTGAAGTTGCATATACCCAGGTTCAGGATTTTCACAGTTGCAAATAACCCGTATTTTTCATTTGTTATGGGACTCGGGGGGGGGGGGGGGGGGGGGGGGGGGGGGGGGGGGAGGCTGTTTGGAGGGTTCTCTTTGACAGTACTAGTTTTTAGAAGTTCAAGGGTGATAAATCGGTCATCCCAATAAAAATAAAACTTAAAATCAAATCCAAACAATAAAATCTGTTAAGTTCCTCAAAAGCTCAATTAGAGCATGAACCACTTCAAAATATCATCTTTACGGAATATCCTTCCCCTAAAGGAGAGAGGTTTATAGGCAAATTATGAGCACATCGACCATTAGTCACAGAACCCTGGAGTTATCTCCCACTTTGTCAACAGTGAAACCTTGGCCCAAAGGGTCTATCAATAAAATTGTCGACTTCCCCCATAAATAGCATGTTCACCTCTCCAGCATTACTATATTTACTTAGAAATTCAAGTCAAAGAAATCATATATCTAACTTTTGCCAATCCATTCACAGTTTTTGCCCAAAACATTCGCACCTAAAAATTCCTTAAACCAAACAAATTCCATGTAAAAAAGGCTTGTAGAAAACAACAATGCGGAGCATAATAAAAGATAAAGATGAAGAATATGAAAATATACATGGAACCATACTCCATAAGGAGCGGGATGAAACCACAGGAGAACTGCCTCAAAGGACCGATTTGTATAATGAATTCTCTCTAAACGAATACAAAAAACGTGGGGCTTCTTATATAACCCACCGAAATTACCAAGTACCACTAATAGATGATATGGGACAAACATAAGTGCATGTGGTAACTAGACCCTGGAGGGATCCAATTACCCACCTATGGACGCATACTATAACACACCCTCTTAAGATGGAGCATGCAATACCCAACTTGGAAAAACATAAAGAAAGCACACTCTCACAAAATATAAGACACTACAGACAATGTCAACTCAACGATACTTTGTTGGTTGGCTGCTGAGGACGTTGCTTCTCATTTCGTGCTGCTGAAGAACCGAAGGTTGTGGAGTGTGAACCAAGTCTCCTAGTCAGAGAATGTGTGCTTTGTATTGCGTATGTCGTAGTCACCAGAACTGAAATGAGTTTCCTCATCAGGAAGCATGTGATATGTACTGCACCTGAACTGAAATGAGTCTCCTCATCGGAGAACGTGTAATATGTACTACATAGGGTCACCTGAAATGGAATGAGTCTCCTCGTCAAAGAATGTGTGCTCTATATTGCGTAGTCACATGAATTGAAACGGGTCTCCTCGTTGGAGAACTCTTAGAAACTGAGTTATTCAAACATGGAGTGCCTCAAACTAATAGGATTTGAAATATGAACTAGAGAACTCTACGTATTATTCCACCTTTCTCCCAAACTCATTGGAAAATAAGAAGCTCAATCAAGTTGGGAGACCTGAAGAGGGGAAAGCAACAAAAAAAACTTCTCACTTCATTTTCTTTTATTTATCTTTAAGCATTTTTCTTTTTTTAAGCCACTACCTCCCTTATTTACCTTTTTTTCGAATTGGGCCTTCCATTTTTTCGCAAGCCTCCCCACCCTTTTTTCTGGTTACAACCTAATTGGGTAATGCACCTCTCCCTTCTTTCCATTTTTAATACACAGTCATGAGCCCTTAGGCCCAAGAAAATAGAGGCCCTCCCTTTTTCATTCTGGCATGCCCCCATTTTCTTCAAATGAAGAGGCAGGCACCCTCTTCCCTTCGACCACCTTGACTAGAGCTCTCAGAGAACCCATCCCCGTAGCCTTTGATCTTGCGGAGTTTCCCGAGGTCGCAATATTTGCAGATGGCGTCACACTGTGGTTGTTGTGGCATCGATTCTTGAGCATGTGTGATCTGGAAGAGGTCCACGGTAGAGAGTGCGATGAGGAGTTTGAGAGAGACACTGTGAGGTGGCTTCGAATTGCACATGTTGGGATCAGGTGCCATGGTTGATCGTGAAGGGAGGATGTACCTGAAGCGAGGATGGCTGCTACGAGGTTGCCTGTGGGCTGGAGTAGGGTTCTCCAAGTGGAGATGATGACGAAGACCCATGGAGGGCAGCAACCACTCTTGGAATCGGAAGCATTTCATGCAGGCGGGGCGCTCATCCCTCATGATATGTGTCGCCGTCACCTGAAGAAAAAAGATCCAAAAGAAGTGGAGGAGATCGTGCATGGGATCTTTCTGTAAGTAGATGCATGAAGCTGGACCGGAGATGGGAGCGCGCACAGGAGGAGCTCGTTGTAGGAGTGCGTGTCAAGGAAGACGTGTTGAGAAATTTATATCTTCATATATGTTATTCGGTAGTTTATTTATTTCTGTTGGTTATCTATGTAATTTTTCCCTAGAGCTTTTCTCCTATATAAGAGATCTCTAGAGCTACGATTTTCATTCCATTACTTTTCCACATGGTATCTAAGCGACGGTCCTACATCAGAGCATGTGCCCTAATTCCTTGCCCCCACCGAAAACCTCCCACATCGCCGACGCTATCGCAAGTTCCGCCTCACCGCGCTCGAGTGTGCGCATGTGCCCTTGCGCCGCCTCACGCACCTGCGCTCACACCTGCACTCATGCACGCCTGCGCCCTAGCGTGGCTCGCCCTGCACTCGCGCGCACCTGCGCCCTAGCGCGGATCTGCCTGCACTCGCGCGTGTCTGCGAACACTCGCCCCACGCGTGCATGCGCCCTGTGCTCGTGTGTCTACGCGCATGCGCCTCGCACGCTTGTGCATTTGTGCGACTATTCTCCTACGCGTGTGTGATCATCTCCGTGTACCCGTAAGCATTACAGCCAAGCCTTTCAAAGGAGCTCAAGGCATGGAAGTGGTTGTGGTAGTCTACACCCACAACTATCTTCCTAGATGTCTGTGTAGACATTTCTTGTCCGAGTCTGCAACCTCAGTCTTGAAAGATTGTTGTCATTATGTCTGACAACAAAGCAGATGTTCCATTCCTGGGTAGCTTCAAAGGTCCAGCACCCATCGTGAAGATGGATGGAACTAACTATGAACTGTGGGCCATGCAGTTCATGAGTCTAATGCAATGTAATGGCAAGAAGCATATCCTTACACATGAGGAGCATGTTGACAAGACTGGGGTTAATGCCCCATGGGAGGCTGATGATGCGTATGCATGAGTATGGCTTTCTGGAACAGTATCCATGGAGATAGCAAAATGACATCTTGAGTCAGCCCACGGCAAAAGCTATGTGGGATATTCTCGCTGCTACATATTCTCTAGCAAAGAATGAATCAAAGATTCTGCAACTTCAACATGACATCTTCACTTCGAAGCAGAATGGTCAGCCTCTCCATACTTTTTACACTTCTCTGAGAGGTATGTTTGAGAAGTTACATGGATACATTCGCTTGACTGCTACACCAGAGCAGCTTAAGGCCTACAGGGATTCCGTGATGACAGGAGTCTTTCTAACGGCATTGGACCCTGAGTATGATGCAGCTAGAGCACAGATTCTTACCGATGCCATTATACCTCCGATGGAGGAGGCATATCGCCGACTGAGCACTCTCCATATCCTCTAGTGGTTCTCCAGTGTCTCAGACTTCCTCGGCGATGGCAGCATCTTGCGGTAGGGGAGCAGTACACAGTTCCGTGGCTGAGGAGGCTGTGAAAGAGGAGGGAACAGTAGACCTCCTCGTCAGCCTTGAACTTTCTGTCACAGGCCAGGTCATTAAGAGGAAACGTGCTATTCTAAGCATGGGTTTCCTGCCTCAGCTCGCGTGGTAGATCAGATCCAACAGGGCAGCAATTCTTCTATCACATCTGACCAGAGGTTTGATGAGTTAGTTGCTCGACTTAGGGAGATCATGTCGCCCCCAGGGTCAACTAGCTCACAGTCAAGACCTTCGGCGGTAGCAGCCTCAGTCTCAGCCACTACACCCACTTCAGGTACAACATATGCTTCTACTAGCTGTTATAGGGCAGACTTGCCAGAGTGGATTATGTATTCAGGAGCATCCCATCACCTCTGTGGTTAAAGAGGCCAATTCAGTACATATAGCCCGACTCAGTCTGGTAGATCTGTGGTGAGAGCAGATGGGACACATTCCCCCATTACTGGTCAGAGGGAGGTGCAGTTAACCCATAAAATGCAGCTTCAGAATTGTAACATCCGAATCCGCCAAAACTGAACCCGACCTGATTTGGGTCCGGCAAACCCAATAAAGTTGTTGGTCGGTATTAAACAACCTAAATCGATTAACTGGTCGTGAATCAAAAGTTGTTCGGGCGAAATCGACCAAAAATCGATCGCATCGGAATGCGCGCCGCGAAAAAGCCGCGACACAAATTCGGAAACCGCGAAACGAATCGAGACCATCATTAGATCCGATTCGACGAAAGAAAACCAACGGAATCGACCGTTCGTCAATCGGAGGTCGTTTGATATTTTAAATTCGTAAAAATTTAACCTTGAACAAAATCCGTATCCGAAAATTTCGGGTATTCAAAACCCGATCGGAAGTATATCAATATTATACTCATTTTGATCGTCGTTGAAGGACGATCAAATCAAGATATTTACGTCGAAAACGGAAGCCCGAGGCGCACGTACGGTAGATTTTTAGGTATGTTAAATAAATAGTTTTTTTTAATATAATAAAAGAAAAATATTTTAGTAGTAAATAGCTACTGTTATCCAGCAAGTTCCAGCCGTGAGATATTTCTCTTTCCCTTTTTTCCCCCTCCTCTTACTCCACATGGCAATTTCTTGCTCCACTTTGGTTAGTATGTTTCTCCCACTTGGCAATTAACTATGCCACTTTCCTTATTATATAAACACATCCGTGCCCTATAAGAAGCTCGACATTCCCTCAAACCTCTTCAATATCCTCAACCGAGAGAGAGAGCCCCCAGATTTCCAATTATCTCCAACCAAGAAGACAGGAGCTCTGCAGGTTGTTTTCACTCCATTTCAATCCCATTTTCTACTCCTTGCTTCAGATCAACCACTGCATGTCATTTTAATCCAAAAAGGTACCATCTCTTCCTCCTTTTTGTTGCCAAACACGAGATCTTTAACACAGATTAGTTCTATAAAAATCGATGGTCTAGAGTTGAATGATTTTTGGGGGTATGTTTTTAGTTCAATCTCTAAAGGGATTTCTATTAATTAGATACTGTTAATTGTTGTTTAAACTATTAAGATGAACTTCCAGAATTCAATTTTAAAAGCTATACCGTTAAACTTTTACAAAAAGGAATTTTGAATAAAGTGTTGTTACATATATATTCCTTGAGAATCTATGAATATATATCCATAGATGCAGATACATATAAATATGGCATGTATCCTTCTATGACATGACAGTATCTGTGCATCAGAGGAATATCCTAAAAATGTTGGCAGTTATGCAATAAGCATAACCATTCTTTCAAGCACAACTAATATCTTGACAAAAATATCTATACATTAATGGGTACTGTTACAAGGATTACAACAGTAAATAGTACTTAAATAAATCTTGTCAGATATTGGATAAGTAGTATTCATGCCAAATAAAAGAAACATAATATTACTATTAAAGAATACCAACAACCATGGTATAATAGCATGATTCCATAAAGCATTAATCACCATAAGGGAGAAGGATTCAATCAGGTTCAGATTTTATAATAACATCTTATAATAACAGTTGTTCTGATTCAAACAAATACAACATGGATGTATAAATATATATAACTAGTTTTAACGACGCATGACTAAATGCAATTATATATTATAATTAGACATTGGTACCCCCATAGTCTATATATATATATATATATTTGATTGAATTATAAATTGCATTGTGTGTATATATATATAACTCGTACTGCATAGATTTTTGCTTTGTAATCTGTTCATTGGAAATTTTCCCTATCCTGGTATTCCCTGTATACCTATCAAGCACGCCGTTTATTTATTCTCTACATCTCTTTCCATGTGCTGAAATTTCCCTTATTCTCCCTTAATCAAAATGCTTTTCCAAAAAGGAAAGAGATATAATGGAGTGGTTGATTAGAAAGGAAATGAAATTGTCGCAATGTAGAGAAGTGTTTGTTGAATAAAGGCACTATGACATTTGGAATAACCCAGTATTGGAGAAATACTCCTTTGAAAGAGCGAAGGTGAATTTCTTTGTCCACTGGTAGAATTATGAATTTAAAAATTGTTATTGAATCATAAAGGTAAAACAGTCAATAGGCCAAAACCATTAGAAACTAAGAATAATGATGTTTTATCAGATCAAAGGATTTGAGCATTATGCATTATTGTGAAGATTAAGGCTTGAATGTTATCAATCAAAGACAAATGATATTAAATTGTGCTGGTTATGGTGAACTTTACACTTAACCGTGCGAGGGCGCGGTGACCCTCAACTGGGCGGAAGGAAAGGAAGCCCAGTTAGGGCAGCGGCCGCCAAGCGCGTGGGTCTAGGATCCCAGTCTCTTTTCGGGTTTTTTTCGCGAGCTCGCAATGTTTACGCCTCGTTGGGATTCCGACTTTAGACCATTCCGCTGACCCTGTCTTTTAGAATACCCAGGCGGGGGATCCTTGGTTTTCAGTTTTACGTACGAGCTCGTTCGCCTGTACTAGTCAGGCAGGTTTCTAGAGCGACTTTTCTAGGGAGTCTCTCTTACCCGTCTCAGTGGCGTAGTTGGGGAGTAGACCTATCCCTCTATTGGACCGCGCTTCCAATTAGAGGGCGAGACGGGAGAGCCATTTGTAGGCTTCTTCACCGCTTGAGTTTACTTCGCCAACAGACTTGGCGATTCTACATCTAGATCATCCATATCTATATCTACATCATATGGAGTTATATCTGAATCAATTGAAGTAAAGATTTGGAGAGGTTATGATCAAAAGTTAAGATTGCTAGAAAATAATACATATGTTTATACTCTTATACTCATGAATATTCAACTACAAAATAAATGTGTCATATGTGGGAAAATGCCGGGTTCTGGGGAAATCATTAGAAATGCATTACAAACAACTTGAAACCCCTTTTTACTTACGCAGGTAGATATAGATTTTACTTATACCACCTTTCTACTTGCTTGCTTTTGCACATATTAAATGTCTAGTTATTTTTATGAGTTTTTGGGAGGTACCAGCAATGGCTGACGCCTCTTCTTTCCTATTGTGTTTGGCAGGCAAACAGCCTGCAGTTTAGTAGCAGTCTGGTAGCTATACATGCTTCCTGGAGACAGAGTATACACCAGACGGTATGAAGTATTTTGTCTCAGTTTTTGTTTAGTTGGTAATGTAAATGCTATCTCTTTTGTATCACTTGGGATATATGTTGTAATATGGAAGATGCTTTTACATGTTGTAATGGATATGAATATTAATTAAAAGAAATTTTGGTGTTGTCTGTCTCTTTTACTGTGTGGTTATGTGATGGAATTGAATGTAATATTTGCGCGAAAAATTTTCCCTGCTTTTCTGTAACTTCATGCGATTTCATGTGAATAATAGTGCGAGTGTGTGATTAACGGGTACCCGGATACTGAGGGGTTCACAAGAATGTTCGTTATGCCCCAGAATTCTCTATGAATTTATTATCTATTAGTCAAATCAACAAGGTTTGCAATGTCGTGCCATATTTGACCCTTCTGCTCTTGTGTTTCAGGACATTTTAACGGGCAGGGTGATTAGAACTGGCCGTGAGCAAGGTCTTTATAGACTAGTGCAATCTCCATATGTAGCTGCAGTCTCTTCTCTTCGTACTGGATCTGTCTCTCTGTATACGTGGCATCTCCGTTTTGGTCATCTTCCTATGCAAAAGATGTGTCATATTCTTCCTCAGATCTCTCCTCGCTCTACCTACCAGTGCGAGGCCTGCCAGCTTGGGAAGCAAAAAAGAATCATAGGACTATATTCCAGAGTCATCAGGGTCAAAGTAGTCATGGTCTATTTGAGGTGATTCACTTGGATATTTGGGGTCCCAGTCGTACTCCCGATCTTCAGGGACATCGTTTTTATCTCGTTGATGTTGATGAGTTTCCCTAGATTGTCTTGGGTCTTTTTGCTTAAGAACAAGTCTGATGCTAGTCCTATCATTCAGTCCTTTATTAATGAAATAAGGAATGACTTTTTTGCGAATGTCAAGTATATTCGTTATGATAAAGCACTTGAATTTTGTAGTACTCAACTCACTCAATTTCTTAGAACTTATGGTTTTGTGCATCAAATATCTTGTGCTTTTACATCTCAACAGAATGATGTGGTTGAAAGGAAACATCGTCATCTCTTGGATGTCACCAGGACTCTTCTAATTCAGAGTTATGCTTCCCATTCTTACTGGGGAGATGTTGTTCTCACTGCGTGCTACTTGGTAAAACGTATGCCTTCATCGATTCTAGGAGAAAAGATTCCATTCTCGATTGTGTTTCCCGAGAAGGATCTCTTTTCTCTTACACCTCGCGTTTTTTGGATGTATTGCCTTCGTTCATCTGATGTCTCTAGGGCTTGACAAGCTCTCTCCCAGAGCAGTCAAGTGTGTGTTTGTTGGGTATTCCAAGACCCAGAAGGGGTTTGTTGCTTTGACCCTGCTCGGTGAAGGTATTATGTTAGTGTTGATGTCACCTTCTTTGAATCCATCATGTATTTCTCTCCTACAGGTGACAAGCTTGTTTCTTCGGAGAGCGGAGAAGAGGTTTATATGCCACCTCCTCCTAACTCTCTTACTCCACCATCACCGTCTCCACCACCACCACCGCCACCTCCTCCTCCAACGAACAGCTACTTTCTTTCCTCAGGTTTACCAGCGCCGACCCCATGCTCATGTGCCTCCGCCAACATCCAGCACGCCCAAGGTATGTCCTAAGCACTTGAGTTCTACTCATGACACAGGTGATTTAAGCGTGCAGGATGTTCCAAATGATACCATTTCTGAGAATACAGTGGACCTAGATGTCCCTATTGCTCTGAGAAGGAAGCACGTGCATGTACTATGCATCCCATGTCCTCACATGTCTCTCTGGCGCGCGCAGCTATCTGGGGACTTTCAAAGATTTGTTGTTGCCTTATCAGCGGTGCAGATACCAAAATCATATCAGGAGGTATTACAGATTGGCCCTTAGCGTCTTGCTATTGAAGAGGAGATGGCAGCTTTACAGTCTCGTGGTACGTGGAGTGTCGTTCCCGCTCCCCCAAGTGCGTCTATTGTTGGCAGCAAATGGGTGTTTATTATTAAACACTGTGCAAACGGTTTCGTGGACAGATACAAGGCACGGTTGGTTGCTTGTAGATTCACCCAAACCTATGGGGCGAACTACCAAGACACCTTTTCTCCTGTTGCACGTCACTCTACATTAAGCATTCTTGTTGTTGTTGCGGTGGTAAAGGACCGGCCCCTATCCAATTAGATGTCAAGAATGCTTTCTTATATGGTGATTTGCATGAAGAAGTGTATATGCAGCAGCTACCAGGGTTTGCTGCTGAGGGGGAGTCTAGCATGGTGTGTAAACTTCATGAGGCCATATATGGTCTTAAGCAGAGTCCGAGGGCTTGGTTTCAGAAGCTCTCAGAGTTGATTGAACTACAAGCTTTTCTCAGATCTACTGCGGATCATTCTCTTTTTGTTAAGAGGACCCAGAAAGGTATGATTGCTATTTTGGTGTATGTGGATGATATTATTGTCACCATAGACGTTCATATCGCGATATTTCGACGATATATCGACGATATATATGTATCGACAGGTCACCGATATATCGCCGATATGGTCGATATCGGGTATCGACAGGCCAAAAATGCACAATCTCGGTCCGATGTCGGCGATATGGCGTCGATATATTGCCGATATATCGGTATCGACATGGTACCAATATCGATACCGATATCGATATGTCCTTCCATGATTGTCACAGGAAGTGATAGTGAGGGAATTCAGCAAGCCAAGGAGTTTCTTGGACAACAGTTCGTGACCAAGGATCTTGGTAAGCTGAGGTATTTTCTTGAACTAGAGTTTGCAAGAAAGCAGCAGGGGATGGTAATGACGCAGAGAAAATATGTCATTGATCTCTTATCTTATACTGGTATGACAGGATGCAGACCTGCTACTACTCCGATGGATCCTAAGGCACGGCTTTATGATGATGACACTGCAGTGGTAGATAAGAGACAGTACAGAGAGCTGGTAGGGAAGCTATTGTATGTCACCATTACTAGGCTTGATATATCATTTGCAGATAGCAGGATTAGCCAATTTATGGGAGCAACCTAGGTAGTCTCATATAGATGCGGTCAACATGACCTTAAAGTATCTCAAGTCTTCTCCAGGTGCTGACTTCTATTCAGGAGAGACACCACCCTGACAGTGTCAGGATGTGTGGATGCAGACTATGTTGGGTGTCCCAAGGATAGAAAGTCAACTTCAGATTTTCACTGTATTGTAGGCAGTTCGTTGTTTCATGGAAGAGCAAGAAGCAGGCAATTGTGGCCCGATCTAGCGTGGAGTCAGAGTATAGGGCATTGGCCCAAGGGAGCACAGAAATGATGCGGGTTAAGTCTGTTCTGACTGATCTAACTATGGAGGTGCCTCTTCCTATGCATCCTACAATGTGATAATCAAGTCGCGTTGTTTATAGCGATAATCATGCCTTTCATGAAAGAACAAAGCACATTGAGGTTGACTGCCACTACACCCATGATCTGATTCCAAAAAGGATTTATATTCACTTCCGACACTGCTTCAGGCGATCAGATTGCTGACATGTTCACCAAATCTCTTGGAAAGGGACCGTTTCACCGGTGTTGTTCCAAGCTGAGCATGATAAGATATTTATGCTCCAGCTTTTAAGGGGGGAGTGTTGAGACATTTATGTCTTCATATATGTTATTCGGTAGTTTATTTATTTCTGTTGGTTATCTATGTAATTTCACTAGAGCTTTTCTCCTATATAAGATAGCTCTAGGGCTACGATGAACGCATCTTTTCATTCCGTCACTTTTGCACAAGACGAGTAGTAGGCCATCATTCTCCTCGAATACGGCCAATCGCACCACCACCTGAAGGTGTTGCAATCTGATTTGGGGCTAATTACATCACCATCTAAAGGATAAATTAGGGTTCTCGGAAAAGCCCCAATTCTCCCTTGATTTTTGACGATGAAGATTCTTTTTAGATATTTTTACACCCGTAATCCTGAGTAATTTCGCAATAACATTCATAACCCTACATAATCGCGATTACATGAGAAACCTCGGATAGTCACTCCATCTCACGCCCATAACCCTCCGTTAGTTAAATACGTTAACTCAACCATATGAATGAGTTAATAACTCATCCTCGATCAACGGTCAGGAAATAAGCAAAAAAATCCCTCTCCCATCAACCTCCATCCACCTTCACCCTCCGTCCACCTCAACCTCCTCCCCTTCCCTTGCGCAGGAGAGGATCGGCGGCGGACTTGAGCAGTGGAGGAACTCAGGCTTTCTCGGCGGGAAGAGGGGGGTTGTTTTGATAGTGGGATTCCGAAGGGAGGGGATCAGTTCGGCGCAAAGCTCGGCGTTGTGAGAAGATTTGTGCGGGGGCTGCGTGCGAGAGCTTCAGCGGGGGAGGGGGTGGCTTTGTGCTCGGGCGGGGGCTCTGCGCGGGGGAGGGGTTTCGTGCTCGGGCGAGCGGGGGCTTCGTGCTCGGGGGGAGGGAGGGAGGGGGCGGGGGAGAGGCTTCGTGCCCGACGGGTTGGGGGGGGGGGGGGGGGAGGAGGCTTCGTGCTCGACGCGGGGGGGAGGCTTCATGCCCGACGCGGGGGAGGGGGGGTTCTGCGCGGGGGAGGGGCTTCGTTCCAGGAGAGCTCGGCGGGGTTGGTCTTGAGCAGCGGAGGAGCCTTCCAGGAGAGCTTCGGTGTAAGGGGCGAGGTCTCCGTCTCCCTGCGACCTCCAACCTCCGTGTCGACCACCTCCGCCTCTCAGTTCCTCTCAAACAATCGATGGCATGTTTTGAAATAAGAATGAGTTTTAAGGGCATTTTTATCTTTTTTTCAACGGAAACCGTCGAATATAACAGATGACCCAAACATAATATAACACAGGGTTATGTCGTGTAAGAGTTAAGCATTACTCGGGGTTTCTCATGTAATTCATGATTATGCATGGTTAAGAATGTTATTGCAAAATTACTCAGGTTTATGGGTGTAAAAATCCCTTCTTTTTATGTAGTGAACTGGAGATGTTCGTTAGAAGTTGTGCGCTCCTGGAGAAGAGTGGATCGATCTCGGTAAAAGAGGGCCTGATTGCACGAGGTCGGAGTTGCACAATCGCTTTGTGTGCGTAAAGATCATGCACAGAGAATTGTGCACACATGTAGACGAAGACGTGCAGAATATGGTTTCAGAAAGGTGCAAACAATTAGATTGGCATTAACAACGGTTGCGCATAATTAGGGTTTAGAAATCATATATCTCTTCCCGAACTTGAATCAATCGTGAAAGTCAGAATAATCTTCAAGAACAAATAATCAAAATTGAACCCGCTCTGATACCATGTAAAAAACGACAATGCGGAAGTGTAATCAGATATAAAGAACACGAAAGAACACCGGGGTTTATGTGGAACCATACTTCATAAGGATCGGGATGTAACCACAGGAGAACCGCCTCAAAGGATTGATTTGTCTAATGAACTCTATCATTGAATACAGAAGGTATAGGGCTTCTTATAGCACCACCACAATGACCAAGCCCCACTAATAGATGATGTGGGACGAAAATAGGTGCATGTGAGAATTAAACCATGGAGGGATCTAATTACTCACCTACGGATGCATTAGGTTGGGCATCGGGTCGGGTAGGGTTTGAGTTGGCACAGCCCAAGCCCATTTAAGTATATGGATAAATGGGTCGGGCCTAGCCTATTTTAATTTCTAATTCCAGGCCGAAGACAAAACCTAACCCAAACAAAATGGGTCGGGTTCGGGTCGGGCCGGCTCAATTTAACACCTATGTACACCAATATCATGTGTTTCATTCTTATTTTTTTTTGAATAAAAACAAGGGAAGCACTCCCAAGATGGGAGTCACCACACCGCAAATTCCATTGATATGCATGTTTCATTCTTATTGCATTCATGTGGTTGCTTCTTATGCATATGTGCATGTTTAATACTTTAAGTACGCTAACGAATTCATGATTCTAACATTAGTTGTATGTTGGAAATAGAAATGTGGTTAAAAAAATATCGCGACTTAAACCATCATTCAATTCACCATTACATATTCTATTGTAGATGCGGGTACTATGACCCAATACAGATTGGTTACTTACAGTTGTAAATGATATAAAACTTAAGGACACGTTTCATTCTTGCATATTAATGTAATAATTTTGTGTATTAATGCAATAATGTCCTCAATCCACGCTAATTGATATGATTATTAATGGGTCTAAGCATTTATTCTACATTCGAAATAATGATGTTAAAATTAGAACATGGTATTTGGAGCAAACATGAATATATTGGATATAATTATATCGTATAAGTTGGATTATCGGGCTTGGGGGTTTGGGCCTTCTCACCATGCTCATTTTGGGGCCCACGATCCGCCCACTAAATTTCGGGTTTTGCTTTGGATCGGGTTATGTGGGTCGGGTTTTGGGTTGTGTTAGGCCAGCCCAACCCAATGCCCAACCCTAGATGCATACTCTAAAAGGCTTAACTGTTTGGGAATTTTACATGTGTGCCATTCTAAACTTTACCAATAATGTGTGTACCCATGTCAATCATGTAATAACATGATGACTCTTATACAACCTCTCCACTGACACTTGTGGCACCGCCATTAAGAGCAATAAGTCAAATTGTTATAAGTAATGGTCAAAGGACTAAAAATACATAAGTTTTTTTAAATTAATACTAAGAATACAAAAATGCTTGTTTAGCATTCCCCGCCCAAAGTGCATGTTGGACTCCTCAAGCACCCATCATCAACTATCATGATACCATCCTATCTCCGCTATTGCAAATGATACATAGGACACTAACATTAAGAGCAATAAGTCGAATTGCTACAAGTAATGGTCAAAGGATTCGAAGACTAAAAAGACATAAGTTTTTTTAATTAATACTTAGACAATAAAAATGAATATTCACCATTCTTCCTCCAAGCTCAACACCTCCACCGGAAGTGTTGTTGGACCCCTAGAGCACTCATCGTCAACTACCTCTCTATCTCCACCACTACAGATAATAACTCTGATTTATATCCTCCCTGACATAGGTAGTAGAAGCGACTACGATACTTGGTCTGGAAATTGTGGTGGCAGATGATGCGGAATGGTAGGAGGTGGTGGTGATACATATAGTGATGTAAAGACCAGCCCACAGCAATTTCATGTGTTGCGTCTACGAAGGAGGTCCCTAACATAGCCATCGACACCATTGGAAACGATCTTTACCATTAGTCCATCGCTCCTCTCATCCACTACGAACATTCTTTATCATCATTGCACTCGTCACCATCGTCATCACTCTTGCATCCTCTGTTGTCTCCTTTATACAGTGCACTGTTGTAAAAGTCGGTAAACTAGCATGACTAGTCAAGCCTGTGGGGCACCCGACCAGCTATTGGCTAATCAGTCAATAGTTGGTCGGACGATTTTAGCGTGAAGATACCATATATTTTTATTTTTTGCTTTTTTTAAAGGAAACTTATTCTAATATGCTTAACATTTTACTTAAATTCAATTATTTATCTTATTTCATTATGATAGTATAGAAAATATACAATTCTGTGTAAATCCATAAGAATATATGTATAAAAGATGATTTAGAAGAAAAAAAGTGGCAAAGCTTTCTCCAACTATAATTAGGATCGGCTACATGGATTCTTACTCAAATCCATGTTGAAAGATTCGACTATTTTTACATTGGTTGTCGACTACCTAACGCAACCCAACAAGGGGGGGATTTGAACCCTGGTCTTTTGGGTGGTAGGCACACTGCACTACTACCAGACCATTTAAGTGCGTACATAAAAGGTAATTTCGATACATTAAAGTCTGACTAAATATGATTAGCCGTCCGACTGTCGATTAATCCTTATTCGATGAACCGATTGACTGACTACCAATTTATGTAAGCTTGATACAGTGCACCTAAGTTTCCTTTAACCTGGCTTTATGATAGCTATTTACGTTCTCATCTTGATTACGGAGTTATTTTTTTCTCACTCTTTTGGCTCCATTTGGGACAGTCAAAGCAAATTATTAGTGTGGCTATGGGAAGGATGGGCTTACAACTTGTATGTCTTCTCTAGTTTCACTTTCATTGGTGCTTCATTGATCCTGACTTTCGTTGGTGCTTCATTGATCCTAATTGTCAGATCCTATAACATCTTTGTCTTGTTCACATAATTGCCTCCACCTTTCGGCTACATTTGGGACATTCAAAGCAAATTATTAGTGTGGCTATGGGAAGGATGGGTTTACAACTTGTATGTCTTCTCTAGTTTCACTTTCGTTGGTGCTTCATTGATCCTAACTGTCTGATCCTATAACATCTTTGTCTTGTTCACATCAAGGAAGGAAATATCGATATCGATATCGTTTCGATACAATGTCGATATCGATATATCGCCGATATATCGGCGATATATCGACGCATATCGCCGAAACCCGGTATCCACCAAGGCATTTTCTCCTGTCGATATCCGATATCGTCCATATCGGCGATATATCGGTGACCTGTCGATACCGATATATCGCCGATATATCGACGATATATCGCGATATGGCGATCCCTGGTTCACATAATTGTCTCCACACTCTCTCTGATGTTCCTTGAGTTTTCTTCTCTTAAGCTTTTTAAGAGTGACACGTCAGATTGAAAAACATCAACTGGTAATGTTCTCTGATCGTCTGGAACCTCATATAGATCATCCCCCTTTGAGTTAGGACATTACAATGTATGGGATCCATGTCAAGTACGAACTACAATGGATTATTGCTACGTGGTTAGATTTGTGGATGATTTAAATAGGAATACTTAGATCTGCATAATAATGAAACGCTACCTATAAACATAACAAAAGAATTATGTAAGATCATTTTTGTTGTCAAATCTTTGTAACATAAAGAAAACCTTTGCTCGTGCATCAAACACTTTTAAACGATAACGCTCTACAATTTGTGCATAAAGATATCACTACCTTCTTGGTTTCTCAAGGCATCATGCCCCTTCACCTTGTAGATAAATGGGGTGCACCTTACATAAGACTTCATGCCCCTTCACCTTGTAGCAAATAGGGGTTGCAGAGCAGAAATGAGATGCATCTTAAATGTCACATGTATTCTTTTTACTCATATGAAGGTTCCTAAAACCTTTTAGGGGATGTAGTCTTAACAGCCACTTATCTAACAAACATGATTCCATCATTTATTTTTAAGGAGGAGATCGGCCCATTCGCTCTCATTTGTCTTGACGTGGAGGTTTTTCCTCTTCCATTATGCATCTTTTTTTACACTACTTTCGTTCGTGACCTTCATCCTGCAGATAGACTTTACATTCATCCAACCAAATTTGCTTTTCAAGACTACTATAGAATCCAAAAGGGTACCTGTGTTATGATTCTATCACAGTATCACTATCCATTACTACGTTTCTGTTAACTTCACCTTCTTTGAGCAGTCCAGCTGCTTCATTTATTATGTTCATAATATTCCATTCGAGTTCTTAACTCCCCTCCAAGTCAACCATAGGAGGAACCACAAAGTATTTGAATCTATGCCTTTCATATTCCTGTTAATTTCACCTTCTTTGAGCAGTCCAGCTGCTTCATTTATTATGTTCATAATATTCCATTCGAGTTCTTAACTCCCCTCCAAGTCAACCATAGGAGGAACCATAAAGTATTTGAATCTATGCCTTTGCATGTTCCTTGTGACGAGCACTAGGGTGGAGCATTGGGCTCGACCCGGCCTAACCGGGAAAGCCCGGCCCGAGCCCATCAATTTTCCGTGGGCCTTGGGCCGGGTCGAGGCCCGCTTTTTTCAACAAACTGAGGACCCGGGCCCGGCCCAAGGCCCGCGGGATCGGGCTCGGGTTCGGGTCGGGTTCGGGCTCGGGCCGGGCTCAACCCGCGCTTATTTTGATTCCATGAAGTTGCACTTTGATTCTAATTTATTGTTATGGATATAATTCATCCATAACACATGAATATTAGATGTATTGTTACGATATAGTATTACTATTGATGGATGAACGAAATATTGGATGTATTGTGACTATATATCCATGCCCCCTAATTTAGTTCTAATATGATATTATGAAATATGAGGGCCTGGGCCCGGCCCATTTGTACTTCGGGTTCGGGCCCGGCCCGGCCCGATCATAATATTTTTGAAAAATGAGTGCCCGGGCCCGGCCCATCTGTACATCGGGTTCGGGTCGGGCCCGGGATTTTGCGGGTCGGGTCAGGGTCGGGTCCGGGCCGGCCCGGCCCAATGCTCCACCCTAACGAGCACATATATGACCCCTCTGGATCTAGCCCCTCATCAATTGTTGCATTACGTGCTCCTCCATACTTCTTCAGATTATCGGTTTCCCTTGATAAAGGATAAGGTTCTATATACCTCATCATATCTCTCATTATATTGCGACTAATGGATTGTCTGCACTTAACAAGAATTTCATTGACACACCCCTCAAGGACTCCGGATGAAAGTAGGCCATGAATGATGAGATGGATGCTCTTCTCTCTCATGGTACATGGGATCCGATCCCATGTCCTCCCAATGGCAATCCGACGACATGTAGATGGGTATATACTACCAAAGCATGCATACGATGAGCAAGTTCAACATCTCTGGGTAAGGCTTTTGATAAAAGTCATCATTCAAACATATGGTTTAACTACTTTGAGATCTCCCTGAAAGCCAAGATGAGATCCATACATTCTAATTTTTAAGAGGCAAGCAATAAGAGCTTGTGCATCTATCAACAAGAGTCCACACATCTATCGATGTGCTCACTATATTGTATAAACATTTAGAGGAAGAGGTACGTATGTCTTAGATACCGGGTTATGCCATCAATGCTGATTGTAATGTCCTAGGTCCAAATTGAACAGACTCAGCAAGATGATTTCTACTTAGGGTTTCACATGACCTCTTCCGATCAACATAATTGCAACAAGCAATGGACATGCAGCACAATTGTTCTTGTGATATACATTAGTAATAGTTCTTATAGAGGGTGATGTTGCATGCATTAAGAAAATCATTGTTGTAAGAGTCCCCCGACCGGCCCGACTAGTAGGTCCGACTAGTATAGTCGGTGAGGTGGACGACTGAGTATAGACTAGTTCCGACTAGGCCGACTAGTCGATCGATTTTTGCTTGGAGATACCATATTTTTTATTTTTTTTTATTTTGCTTTTTTCAAAGCAAACTTATTCTAGTACGCTTAATGTTTTAATAACAACAACAACAAAGCCTTTTCTCACAATTAAGTAGGGTCGGCTACATGGATTCTTCGCCTCCATTCAGATCTATCTTGGATCAATCTCGGGCTTATTTCCAAAAAAACTAAGATCCCTTCGTATAGTCTCTTTCCAACACTTCTTAGGCTGTCCTCGCCCTCTCTTAGCCAGCTTTATATCCCAACACTCGCATCTCCTAACCGGTGCATCAGTTGATCTTCTTTGCAAAAGACCAAACCATCTTAAGCGGTTTTCTCGCATCTTATCCTCGATCGGAGCTATACCAACTTTCTTTCAGATTGCCTCATTCCGAATCTGATCTTTACGTGTGTGTCCACACATCCACCTTAGCATTTCTGCACATGTCTATGGTTCACATGCCAACATTCAGATCTGTTGGAGGAAAAAGAGTTGTTGTTTATTCCAAGGAACCCTAGGCTCTCCTATATAGAGACGGCCCATGGGTAAATTACATAAGACGAAAATAAAAAATATTAAAAAAAGATACACCGACTATTCTCTCTACACTCCCCCTAAAAAAAATCCAAGAAACTAGAGAGCTACCCACAAACACTGCAAAGCCTAAAGTAGACTTCCAATCCTTAGAGCATCCTGCATAATCAGCATCCGCACACGCTGAGATAGATAAATTTGTTTCCTTTCTAAACAACAACCATGTGCCTGGAGACGACTTTAGATACCTGAGTATCATACATGTGGCATCCATATGTACCTGTGTCGGTTGTTCCATAAACTGGCTTACCCGAAAGACTGCAAAGGCATTATCAGGTCAAGTTATAGTGATTTAAAGAAGTTAACCCACCATTTCTCTATACCTTCTCATGTCAACTTCCTCTGTATCATTATGATATAATTTCGTGGTGGGGTTCATAGGAGTAGTAGAAGGTCTGCATCCAACCATGCTCGTTTCGATAAGCATATCTGTAATATATTTCCTTTGGGTCGTCACAAGACCATGTGCATTCCTGGCAAACTCCAACCCCAGAAAGTATCGTAGTGTACCAAGATCCTTCGTAACAAATTGACGGTCCAAAAATGCTTTTGTCATCTTTATCCCCTGAGTATCATCTCATGTAACCAAAATATCATCAACATACACCCTGATGACAACCATACCTCGAGTAGTCTTCTGAACGAACAACGAGTGATCCGCATTGGATCTCTTGAATCCTTGTTGTCCAATTAGATGGGAAAGCTTCTGAAACCATGCTCTTGGGCTCTGTTTAAGGCCATATATTGCATTATGAAGTCTGCACACCATATGATTCTCCCCTTCAGCAGAAAACCCGGAGATTGCTGCATGTAGACTTCTTCCTGCAGATCACCATACAAAAATGCATTCTTAACATCAAGTTGGAACAAGGGCCAATCACGTACCACGGCGACTGACAGAAGAATACGAAGAGTGGAATGGCGGGCAACTGGAGAGAAGGTATCCATATAGTCCACGCCATATGTCTGAATAAAACCTCGTGCCACTAGCCTTGCCTTGTAACGATCAAGGCTACAATCTGCATGATACCTGACAGTAAAAACCCATTTGCAGCTAACAACAGATGCTCCTGAGGGAGCGGGAACCAAGCTCCATGTACCCCATGACTGTAGGGCAGCCATCTCCTCCTCCGTGGCAGAACGCCAGCAATCAATTTTCAACGCATCCTGATAATTCCGTGGGATCTCCACAGAAGACAAAGCCACTGCAAACCTCTGAAAGTCCCCTGAGAGGCGATGAAAGGAGACCTGCGAGGCAAGAGGATACGAAGCGCAAGTGCATTTCTGCTTTCTTATAGCAATAGGGACATCCAGATCATTAACCGCAGTACTCGTTGGTTCATGTTCCTCCTGCAATAATGAACCCTGCACATGCACACTATCCGACCCATCATTAGTATTAACAACTGGACATACCAGAGGCGTGGTGGATGATTGACGTGCAGCATGAGCAGGACCCGACCGACGTGTATAAACTTTTAGGAATGGCGAGATAGGTGGTTTTGGGGGTGGTGGCGGTGGTGGAGGTGGTGGTGGTCGTGGTGTCGGCGTGACCTCAGGAACTGGAATGGACATCGGTGGACTCACAGTAGGTGGAGGAGGAACATAGATCTCATCATTAGATGTTTTTGAGGCCAATCTGTCACATGCAAGAGAAAAGTACATAACAGACTCAAAGAATGTAACATCAGCACTGACAAAATATTTCCTGTTTACAGGATCATAGCAACGGTATCCCTTCTGAGTCTGAGAGTAACCCACAAAGACACATTTGAAAGCTCTAGGCAAGAGCTTGTCAAGACCTGGAGATAACTAATGAACAAAAGCAACAACACCAAAAACACGAGTGAGGGAGAATAATTCCTTATCTGGAAAAACAATAGAAAGGGGAATTTTTTCACCAAGTACCGAGGACGGCATACGATTGACCAGATAACAGGCTATAAGAACGTCATCTCCCCAAAAAGAAAGAGGAGCACAACTCTGAATAAGTAGAGTTTGAGTAATGTCAAGAAGATGACGATGTTTTCTCTCAGCGACTCCATTTTGTTGAGAGGTGTACGCACATGTGGTTTGATGAATAATGCCTCTTGACGAAAAATATTGGGAGAGAGAGCGAGTGCAAAATTCCAAAGCATTATCAGTACCAACATATTTCACATGGGATGAAAAAATATTTTGCACTTCATTGATAAGATTTCTAATAACATCACCTGCTTCAGATTTATTCTTTAATAGGAAAAGCCACAACAAACGAGAGAAATCATCAACCACTACAAGATAAAACATGTGTCTCTGATGATCAGGGACACGTTTGGGACCCCAAATATCGACATGAAGTAATTCAAAAGGGGAGCTACTGTTCCGACTCTGACGACTAGGGAAGCTAGCTCTGAGGTGCTTGCCTAACTGACAAGCTTCACACCGGAAGGAAGAACTCAGAGAGATCTGAGGCAAGAGATGACGCATCTTCTGAAGGGGAAGGTCACCAAAGCGTAGATGCCATGTATAGGGAGAGACAGATCCAGCTACATGAGAAGAGACTCCAGCATATGAACTTCGGTTTAGACGATAAAGACCATCCTGCTCAGAGCCACAGCCAATCACCCTGCTTGTTAGAATGTCCTGAAAAATAAGGGAAGATGGGTCAAATATAGCGTGACAGTGCAAATCCTTTATCATCTGACTAATAGAAAGTAAGTTCATCGAGAAATCTGGGGCATGTAAGACATTCTTTAGATGCATGGAAGATGACAAAATAACCTCCCCCTATCCAACAATGGGTGAATGAGTCCCATTAGCTATTACCACTGACCACCCTGGTGGAATCTCCCTGTATGACATAAGTCTGTCTCTGTCACGACAAAGAAGGTGCGTGGCACCAGAGTCCATGATCCAATTTGAGACATCTGAACTATAACATGTGGTAAAAGCACAAACACTATCTGAGGTGTTAGCCGTGGCAAGAGTACTGGCAGAAGCGGACGCAGCAATATCCGAAGGGCCTCCAGGAGAATCTGTAGAAACAAGAGGCATAATATCGCGTAATCTAGCAACTAACTCCTCAAACCTCTGATTTGTAGTAGATGCTGACGGGGATGCACCATGCTCTGCTACTCGCGCCGAGGCTGGAAATCCATGCTTAGAATAGCATGTATCCTCAGAGTGGCATGTACGGTGACAAAAAGTGCAGGACTGACGAAACCGACCATCTCGACCTCGAGTTCCACGGCCACGAAATGAAGAAGACGAACCACCTCTCCCTCTGCAGCCATCGCCGAAGGGGGTGGTGTAGAAGCACTAGATGAGACAGAGATACGGCTAAGCCTCCGGTAGACCTCCTCCATAGGAGGAATGGTAGCATCGGCAAGTATTTGTGATCGGGCAGCATCATATTCGGGATCAAGAGCCGCAAGCAGGACTCCTACCATGGTAGCATTCCGAAATGCCTTCTGTTGCTCGGGTGTGGCCGTGAGAGGAATAGTGCTGTAGAGTTTCTCAAACATCCCCCTCGGGGATGTATACAAGGAGTGAAGTGGTCTCCCATTCTGCTTCATTGTGAATATGTCGTGCTGAAGTTGTAACATCTTGGTCTCATTTCGCACATGTGAATATGTCGCCGCCAGTATGTCCCACATCGCCTTTGCGGTGGGCTAATGGAGGACATCATTAGCAATCTCCATCGACAACGTGCCTGACAACCAGACCTTGGCATATGAATCATCAGCCTCCCAAGAGGCATAGATCCCGGTTTTCTCTTCCGGCTCTTCCTCGGTAAGAATATGCTTCTTACCGTTCGACTTCATGAGGCTCATGAACTGCATCGCCCAGAGCTCGTAGTTCGTCCAATCCATCTTGACTATTGGCGCGGGACCTTTGAACGCGCCTATGGAGGGCATATCGACTTTGTTTTCTGACATATCACCGGATATGAAGAACTAGGGCTTGTAGACGAAAAAACAAGTGTCTACATAAACTTCATAGGATTTGAGTGTGTATGTAGACGTTACGCACCCAAATCCATGGATAGGGCGGAGGAGGCAGCTACGGAAGGGGCCAAGTGCGAAGGGGTCGGCGTGCTGCCATCAGCTAGGGAGGGGCTGGCGGAAGGAGAGGGGCCGGCGGGAGGTGAGGGATCGGCGGTCGGGGACCCGGAGGGGCAGCTGGGCGGGGCTGCGGGTGGGGCGTCGAGAAGGAGGGGTGGCGCCGAGGAGGAGGGGGGCCGAGAAGGAGGGGCGGCACCGAGAAAGGGGGGCGGCTGTGGAAAAAAAGAGCCTAGGGTTTTGGCTCTGATACCATGTTGGAGGAAAAAGAGTTGTTTATTCCGAGGAACCTTAGGCTCTCTTATATAGAGACGACCCATGGGTAAATTACATAAGATGGAACAGAGAGAATAAAAAAGCATAAAAGATACATCGACTATATAATCCTTTTCTACAAGATCCATAGAGCATAGCAAGTCTCACGACTGCTTTGTAAAACTTCCTTTTAATTTTTAAAGGAATTTTTTTATCACAGAGCACAGCAAAGGCTCCTCTCCACTTTAGTCAGCCTGCATTTATTCTATTAGTAACATCTCCATCAATTTCCCCATTATGTTGCAACGCTTAATGTTTTAATTAAATTCAATTATTTCTTTTCTTTCATTGTGATAACATAAAAAATGTATAAATCTAAGTAAATATATAAGAATATACATATAAAATGATTTAAATATTTAGAATAATTTAAAAAATCAACGTCGATTAAAGCCCGACTAAATTTGATTAGTCATCCGACTGCCGCTTAATCCTTAGTCAGTGACCCAACCGATCGAATACCGACTACCAATTTTTGCAACCTTGAAGAAAACTAAGTCATTTCTGCATAGAAAATTAGAAATGTTGTGACACGACCTCCAAACCACTACGTCATTTTCTGAGCATTAATGTGGACATATACTTTAGAAAACTTATGTTATCCCAGCAGAATTATTGTCTTGGCATCTTCAAAGAGGTTGGCGTACTTGATTGTAAGCTATCGTTAGTACCTACAGAGGCTCAATGTCACATCGATGTCGATGATGACAACTTTCCAAGAGAAATAAGAGTTTGGTGGAAACATTCTTTATCAGACCATTACTAAGCCAGATATATCTCTATTGCAGTTAGCATAGCAAGTCAACATATGGAGAGCTCCCAGCACAATCACTGGCATAGTGTGTTACTTATCCTATGCTACGTATGCTCCTATTCTATTGCCGATTATGTTAGTTCTCTGTATGATATAAGATATACCACTAGATATGCTACTTATGTAGGATGCAATCTCGTCTCTTAGCGAGGCAAAAGGCAAAATGTTGTCGCTATATCTAGCGAAAGATGGCACAAGACACTTGTGAGCTTAGTTGGCTATGTCTTTCCTAGAGGAATTTAGATTTCCCACAAGGTTTCGTGAGTTTACCAAGCATATATCCAAGTGTATTACCACTTAATCAAAGATACAATGTGATAATGGGAGATCACTATTCCATATGTCTCCAGACTCTCCACGGAGTTTCAACTTGCAAATATCTCCATAAAAACACTCTCTAAAAAGCAACAATTTTTCTTACATCCAAGTTAGCATGATTAATGCATGTATGCCAACTAAGGGAGGGTGAAAGAGAATTACCAATTTAACATTTATAATTTCCTTTTTTCTAGACTATCTATGTAATCTTCACATTGATCCTAGAACTCCCTCTCCTTTATATAAAAGGATCTTAGGTTCTCATAATAAACAAGTTTCTCATTTCTCCCAACATTATTTATCCAAATCAACATGCCTATCCCCTGAAAGCGTAAAGAACAATGTGTTTGTTGCTTTCTATTGAAAAAATCATAAAAAGTGGATAGGAATGATTGTAAGAAAAACACGGAAAAAATACTTGTAGCTCCAAGGAAAAGCATAAACATTGACAAAAAGTAAACAACAGGAGCAAGCTAAACCTCCAAAAGCTACACCAATAGGATCATTATGCCCTCCGCCAAACATCTCCAGCGAAGTTGCAAAAGCAATGTCCCCATCATATGCCTCACCAAGCCCTTCTCTACATGTTGAAATAAAATCAAATAAGCAAGAATAAACAGAAATGTTTAAATGGCTAGCAATACAATGCAATTAATGTTAAGAACTACTCAGAGCAAACCAAGAAAAGATCCAACAGTCCTACACATCAGATAAGGGTAACAATTATAAAAGAATTTTTGTTTTCAAGAGGTTTCCTTTTTAAAACTTGGCGTTTTCTTCAAGACTAGATTGTTCTAAATCTTACACCGTAATTGAATGTGTGTGAATTACATGTTTCCAACCTTTAGAAGGATGATTTAGTGAAGAATATCAACAGATTTAAACAAAATTGTTACTGATTTAGAAATAACTGCACATTCCTAAATGGCATTGGGGGAAATTAGTAATGACCAAATAGTATGCCCCAATACTTGATTTATCCAGTTTGAAGGCTTTTTTTATAGTTCGATAAAATACCAAGTGAACAGCAAGCAGCTAAGGGTCAGCCTCATCTTCGACAATAAAATTCATTTTAAACTTTGTATCAGTCTCTTGTATAGAATGGACCACTTTATAGTATATAAAGTAAAGAACATCACATTAGATACTCCCAATAAACTTGCAAGCTTCAGAGCTGCCAGAACCAGGTACTTTGTCAGAGAGCTATCGTGAGTCTATTCCAGCAAAGTCTCTAACATCATTTTTACAATGACAGGGAAAGCTACAACAGCAATGCTAACTTGCTCTACACACATGTGTGTGTATGTATATGGAAAAATCCTCATTGCAGCAGCCGATGGGGGAGGCGAGGCGTCAACACGGCACCAGCTGTGGGTCGATCTCAGAGCGGCTAGGGATGCTTTCCAGGAGAACCCTTGGTTAGTGGGAGGCGATTTTAGAGTTACTTTGTTCTCTTCGAACAGGCCGAGGCTAGGGGGGCAAGACCAGGGGTCGGAGGACTTGATGGAGATGGTGGATTCTCTGGAGCTGGAAATTATGGACGCGACTGACGTTAAATTTACTTGGAGGAATACGGGATCCAGGTCTCGTCTGGATCGTTTTTTGGCATCGGCGGAGCTATTGAAGGCATTCCCGTTGCCTTTTGTCACTGGCAGGCCGAGGACTAGGTCGGATCACACCCTCATTCTTTGGGATTCTGGTGAATCCACTGCTCCACGCGGATTCTTTCGTTTCAAGAAGGCATGGCTGTTGGAGGAATTCTTCAGAGAGATGGTGGCATCGCATTGGTCTACAATGTAGGTGGATGGGTCGGCAGCTTCGAGATTTGTTAAGAAGTTGGGGTCTTTGCGGAATCGGCTTTGCGAGCATAAAAGGATCTTGAGGGAGGCCTGGCGCGCGATCAGAGGAGCTGCGGAGCTAGTGGTCAGCGAATTGGACAGCTTGGAGGATGCGAAGGCTTTAACGGAGGACGAGTTAAGGCAGAGAGGAGATGCACAGAAGAAGATACTGGAAGAGGACAGAAAGAGAGTCACTGAGTGGAAGCAGAGATCCAGGCACAGGTGGATTGCGGAGGGAGATGACAACACGGCTTTCTTCCACCGTGTGGCTAGTGCCAGGCGTCGAGGAAACACCATCAGATCGATGGTCGTTGATGGTGTTAGGGTCGATAGCAACAAAGAAGTAGGGAGAGCGGTTGTGGATCACTTTCGGGAGGTTTCTTTAAGAGGAGCGAGCAGACGGTGGAGGAGGACAGGGCTGGGTGCAACGCAACTTTCAGATGCCCAAGCTTCCAACCTGACTCGAGAGGTGACCATGGAGGAGCTGAAGGCGGCGGTTTGGGATCTCAATGGGGATGGGGCGCCGGGTCCGGACGGGTTCCCAAATTCCTTCTACCGGGAATTTTGGGAGTTGGTTGGGAGGGAGGTGCTTGAGGTTGTGGAGTGTTGTCATTGCAATGCAGGTTTTGAATGTGTGAATAGGGCGTTGGTGGTGCTTATCCCGAAACGGGAGGGCGCCGACAGGATCGAGGAGTTCAAGCCTATTGCGGTCTCCGATGCGCTTTACTTGATTGTGGCGAAGGTTTTTGCGGCGAGGTTGACCAGGGTTCTTGAATACATCATTTCCACTTCTTAGTCGGCGTTTGTTCCGGGAGGCAGATCGCGGACTGCTTGGTCTTGGCGTCTGAAATTGTGGCCGACTGGAAGAGATGTGATAGGAAGGCACTGCTGTGGAAAGTGGATTTTGCGAAGGCTTATGATACGATTGACTGGTGGTTCCTCTGGGCGGCAATGCATAGAAGGGGTTTCCCAGCACTCTGGATTTCATGGATGAAGCGATGTATTACTACTGCATCAATGACGGTGCTCCTGAATGGGCATCCTGAGGGGGGTTTCTTCCAACCGCAGAGGGGAGTGAGACAGGGGTGCCCACTGGCTCCATTGTTGTTTATCATTGCCTCGTACGTTCTTGCTTGCATGGTGAACAGGGTGCAACTCAACGGAGTCACTAGAGGGTACTCGAGAGATGAGTTGAGGATCCCTCTCATTTAATACGCGGATGACACTATTTTTTTCATTGAGTGGGGCACTGAAGAAACCTCTGGTATGGCAGTTACTCTCAAGATTTATAGTGAGATGTCGGGGATGGTCCAGAATCACGACAAGTCCAAGGTTGTGTCGTTTTTGATGTCTGGAGAGGAGGTTGCTCGGTGTGGGCTTCTGTTGAGCACGGCGTGCGCGGATCTCCCCGTCCACTATCTTAGGATCCTTCTGGCCGTTGGCAGGGCCAGGATGGCAGATTGGCTACCTCTGGTGGAGAAGTTGGAGAAGAGACTTGCGGGGTGGAAGTCTGTGGTCCTTCCTAAGGGTGGGCGCCTGGTGCTACTGAAGGCGGTGTTGGCAGCTATACCGATGTACGTCTCCTCCACGAGGCTCATGCCGACGGGGATTAGGAGGCTGGAGAGATTGATGCGTCGGTTTCTGTGGGGAAAGAACGGGCATGACTCTACAGGTATGCATCTGGTCAATTGGGACACTATCACGTTGCCGAAGAACGAGGGCGGTCGGGGGATCAAAAAGCTGGAGACGTTGAACGAGGCCCTATTGCTGAAATGGGTGGGCAAGGTGTGGGGGGATGGTGCCGATCTGTGCACATCCCTTGTTCGTCGAATTTATGGGGCCAATGGCGCTACGCCGGATACGTGCGGAAGAGGGCTGAGGCCGTCGCCCTTGTGGAAGGGCATTTTGGCGGTGGCGCCAAGGTTCCAGGAGCTCTTCAGGTCGGTGTTGGGGAACGGGGAGACATTCGCCCTTTGGAGGGACGACTGGACGAGCGGGGGGCTCTTTGTGACCGCTTCCCGCGTTTGTTTGCATTGACTGCGGATCCAGAGGTGCGTGTTGTCAAGTGGTGGGCGGATGGGAATTGGATGCCACTTTTTCGATCCAACTTTTCAGATCAATGAAACGAATAGTTTATGAGGTTGATTGAGGCGCTTAGGGAGGTGAGGGGCCCATCCCAGCAGCGGGATCACTGGGTCTGGCGCGAGGGCAGTTTCTCGGTGAGGAAGACGTACGCTACGATCTGTAGGCCTCCACCTTCTCTATCACATGATATTGCGCGGGACTGCGGTTTCTTCTGGGGGCTTGGCCTTCCTGAGAGGATTGGTTTTTTCCTCTGGTTGTTTAGAAGGAAGAGGTTGATGACACGGGATCGGTGCTCCAGGTTGCTGGGGTCGGTTTCTGACAGGTGCCTCCTATGTGGGATGGAGATCGAATCGGTGGACCATCTCTTTTTCAGGTGTCAAGTTGCATTGACGGTTTGGGTTGATTCTGACCTGGAATTGGTCAATACAGACAGCGTTGCGTCGTTCTGTGGGAGTCTGGTGGCGGCCAAGGGTCGTCCGCGTAGGGAGTTGCTTCACCCAATCGCCATGATTTGGGCGCTTTGGTTGGCTAGGAATGCGCTTGTCTTCACTGGACAAAGATTTTATAAAGAAAACGTGTACGTCCAGGTGTCGAGGTTACTGGACTCGTGGCTCTGAGTGGGGGCTTCCTCTTGTACTCTTTGTAATTTCTCAATTTTTTATAAATGCATTTCTGGGGTGAACACCTATGAGTGTATCCCCCTTGTTTGGCTTAAAAAAATGTATATGGAAAAATGCACTAGATATCTCGACCTTGAAATTGACAAAAAGGACTTACATGGTTACCAACCGATAGAGTTTGCAAATGTAATGGCAAATACAATGATAGAGGTTTGAACCATATTTTATAAGCAACAACAACAAAGCATTTTTTTTCACATTAAGGTCGACTACATGATACATCTACTTTCAAGTACACCTGAGTGTTTACCACCACAACAACCAAACATGTTCCCATTTAAGTGGGGTGTCTCACTGAAATATTTGCTTCCAAAAAGATCATATTTAGGCCATATCATGGTTTAAATCCAACAAAGTCAGATCCTTTTCGTACTTGTGAACTGAAGCACTAAATGGTCGTCTTTATGCATCGTCCAGACAACCTTAGTGAGTTCCTTTTAGGTAGAAAAGGGTGGGCACCCAAAATAGTGCCCACCTCAAGCTTTATTAAAGGCTCATAAAAATGTGTATTATACATAGGATTCAACCGAAACCAAGGTTGCAAAAAGCGGTAGTCGGTACTCGGTCGGCGGGGTCACCTACTAAGGATTAGTCGGCAGTCGGGCGACTAATCGGATTTAGTCGGTCATTAGTCGGTTTTGAATTTTTTTAATTATTTTAAATATATAAATCATTTTTTATACATATATTCTTATATATATACATATATTTGTACATTTTATATGCCATCATAATGAAACAAAAGAAGTAATTGACTTTAAATATAAAATTAAGCATGATAGAATATGTTTGCTTTAAAAAAAGTGAAACTAAAAAATAAAAAAGGCCGTTGTAAAAGTCGGCAGACTAGGCCGATTAGTCGGCCCGACTAGTCAGGTGGACCGACTAGGCCTAGTCGAGTCAGCTACCCCCCCCCCCCCGACTCGACTAGTCGGGCCGACTAGTCAGTCTAGTCGGCCGACTTTTGCAAGCTTGACTGAAACCCTTTCATGTGCAACTGTATTCTCAGCAGCATAAATTCTCTCCTGCTGGAGAACCACACCATTTCTAGTCAACCATATAGGCAGTAAAAATGCTAAAGCATTGTCTTGTCCCTCCAGAGTTTAAAACAAGCCGCACCAAGAGAGCTCCAGAAATCATCCACAATAGAGAAATCCACTCAATCAATCGCCACTTTCCTGCACCAAGCATTGCCCCTTGAACGTTCTTCATCAGTTCATTCAACATCAAGGTTAAGCACAGAACTCAGGACTCAACTAATTCTAGGCATATACCAACACTGATAAACAAAGAGGATAAGATTTGTCACAAAAAATACGACTTGATCATAACATACCTTTTACCATGTTAGTGTAGAGATAGTTTTTATATCACTTTATGTCTCTCCTTGTTATTTCTTTATCTTATATAGACATCTCTGTAATTTACCCAAAAGGCCTCTCCCTATATAAGAGAGCCTAGGGTTTTCCTGAATGAATATCGAAGACTCTTTTCCCAACATGGTATCAGAGCCGTCCTCGGGCTCTCCACACCCGCCGTCCCCTTCCCCACCCGCCGCCCTCCCCTCGGCATCTCTCACGCCGCCGCTTCTCTCTCTCCGGCTCCCATCTAGGGCTTCCGCCCCGCCCTAGCTCTCCCTCCCAGCCACCGGCAGCGGCACCAGCCCACCGCCCAGCCCTCCGCCAAAGGCCCCAGTCCCAGCCCAGCGCCGCCTTTGGCCCCCAGCCCACCCCTGGCGTTGCTACCTGCCGCCATAGGCCCCAAGGCCGCCCCCAACCCAGTCCCAGCGGTCCTACCTGTCGCCGTAGGCCCCCAGTCAGCCACGCAGCCGATCAGCGGCTCCCAGTCGGCACCCGCTTGCCGATCCAAGGGTCGTAAGCCTTCCTTTAGGTGTGCCCTAGCCCTCTCTTCATCCGATATATGGGTTTGAGTGCGTAAACGTCTACATACGCACTCAAATCCGATGCAGTTGGTGTAGACATTCATCACCGTGTCTATATACCCTTGTTCTTCTCCAAGTAGCAGTATGTCAGAATCGAAAGTCGATTTGCCCTCCACCGGCGCATTCAAAGGTCCTGCGCCAATAGTGAAGATGGACGGGTCTAACTATGAGCTCTGGGTTATGCAGTTCATGAGCCTCATGAAGTCTAATGGTAAGAAGCACATTCTTACAGAGGAGCCTGCAGAGAAGACAGGGATCTATGCCTCATGGGAGGCTGATGACGCCTACGCAAAGGTCTGGTTGGCTGGTACATTGACGATGGAGATTGCTAACGATGTACTCCATCAGCCCACTGCTAAGGCAATGTGGGACATTCTTGCCGCTACATATTCGCAGGTGCGAAATGAGACAAAGATGTTGCAGCTTCAGCATGACATTTTCACAATGAAGCAGAGCGGCAGACCTTTCCATTCTCTATACACATCCCTAAGAGGGATGTTAGAGAAGTTATACAGTACCATTCCTCTCACTGCTACTCCTGAACAACAGAAGACGTTTCGGAATGCCACCATGGTGGGTATTCTACTTGCGGCTCTTGATCCTGAATATGATGCCGCCCGGTCCCAGATCCTAGCAGATGCAGTTATTCCTCCAGTGGAGGATGTTTACAGAAGGCTCAGTCGCAATCCAGTTTCCTCCAGCGCTTCTACTCCACCCCCATCAGCGATGGCAGCCTCGCGTGGGAGAGGTGGACCGCCTTCTGGTCGTGGTCGTGGACGTGGCCGTGGATCCCAGGGAAGGGGTGGCCGCTACAGTCAGATGTGCTCATATTGTCACCGAACTGGACATTCAGAGGAGACATGTTATTCGAAGCATGGGTTCCCAGCATCGGCACGTGTTGCAGAATACTCATAGTCTCCATTACAGTCTACTGCAGATAATCGATTTGACGAACTTGTGGCCCGCCTCCGTGATATTATGCCACATTCATCTGGTGATTCGTCTGGTGGTTCTTCATATATTGTTGCCACAGCATCTGCCAGCTCATCAGCCGCTGCGAGTACCTCAAGTAGATCAACTGCACTCACACCATCTCATGATATATCTGACTGGGTTATAGATTCCGAAGCCACACATCATCTATGCCGAGATAGAGGTGGATTACAGGCCTACAGGGATATTCCTCCCAGCCGTTTAGTGCAGATAGCAGATGGTACCCATTCACCCCTTGTTGGAAAGGGGGAGGTCTTTCTTCCTATCCCCCACTATGCAGCTACAGAATGTTCTACATGCTCCTGAGTTCTCAATGAATTTGCTATCTATTAGTCAGCTTACGAAGGATTTGAATTGTCGTGCTATATTTGACCCGTCTTCTCTCATTTTTCAGGACATACTCACGGGCAAGGTGATTGGTTGTGGCTCTTAGCAGAATGGTTTATATCGATTGGTTCGGAATTCCTATGATGGTATCTCCTCTCATTCTGCTGGACCAGTCTCCCCATACATCTGGCATCTCCGATTTGGTCACCTTCCGCTCCAGAAAATGCGTCATCTTCTGCCCCAGATCTCTCCTAGTTCGTCTTTTCGTTGTGAAGCATGTCAGTTGGGAAAGCATCATAGGTCGAGCTTTCCAAGTCGTCAGAGTCGGAGCAGTAGCTCCCCATTTGAGTTGTTACATATAGATATATGGGGTCCGAGTCGTGTTCCCGATCATCAGGGGCACAGGTTTTATCTTGTGGTAGTGGATGATTTTTCTCGTGTGTCATGGGTCTTTCTTTTGAAGAATAAATCTGAAGCAGGAGATGTGATCAAAAATTTAATTAATGAAGTGCAGAATGTTTTCTCTTCCTCTGTCAAATATGTTCGGACGGATAATGCCCTAGAATTTTGTACACGCTCTCTTTCTCAATTTCTTTCATCAAAGGGTATTATTCACCAAACCACTTGTGCCTATACATCCCAACAAAATGGTGTGGCGGAGAGAAAGCATCGCCATCTCTTGGATATTACTCGAACCCTGTTAATTCAAAGTTGTGCTCCTATTTCATTCTGGGGCGATGCTGTCCTTACTGCATGTTATCTGGTCAATCGAATGCCATCCCCAGTCCTTGGTGAGAAGATACCCATCTCTCTTATTTTTCCAGACAAGGAGCTATTCTCACTGACTCCGCGTGTCTTTGGTACTGTGGCGTTTGTTCATCGTCTGTCTCCCGGACTTGACAAGCTCTCTCCTAGAGCAGTCAAGTGCGTCTTTGTTGGTTATTCCAGAACCCAGAAGGGATACCGGTGTTATGACCCTACAACCAACAGGTACTTCGTGAGCGCTGATGTCACTTTCTTTGAATCGGTTATGTATTTCTCTCCTGCCGGTGACAGAATGGTACCATCTACTACCACTGATGATATCTATGTTCCTCCACCAACTACCTGGAGTTCGCCTGAATCGTCCCCTGTGCCTGTTCCCATGCCAGCACCACCACCACCACCTCCACCTCCACCCATTCCACGGCCTACCATATCACAGTTCCCTAAATACTATACGCGTCGGTCAGGTCCTGCTCATACTACAGATCAGCCAATCATCACGCCTCAGGTATGTTCAGATGGCATTACTACTGACGGGTCAGGTTGGTACACGTGCAGGATTCCTCGGTACAGGAAGACACAGATGATGATCTTGATGTTCTGATTGCCATTCGGAAGCAGAGGAGGCAATGTGCATCCTATCCGTTTGCTTCACAGGTTTCCTTCCACCGGCTCACAGGTGATTTTCAGAAGTTTGCCACAGCCTTGTCTTCCGTGGATATACCACGGACATACCAGGAGGCCTTGAAGAATGATTGCCGGAGATTAGCTATGGAAGAAGAGATGAGGGCCCTGCAGTCACGTGGAACATGGTCTTTGGTTCAAGCACCTCCTGATGCATCAGTTGTGAGCTGCAAATGGGTCTTCACAGTCAAATATCATACAGATGGCACGTTGGATAGGTACAAAGCACGCTTGGTCGCCCGTGGGTTTACACAAACATACGGCGTGGATTACATGGATACATTCTCTCCGGTAGCGAGACACTCGACTCTCCGTATTCTCCTATCAGTTGTTGTGGTCCGTGACTGGAGCATTTCTCAACTTGATGTCAAGAATGCCTTTCTATACGGGGACTTACAGGAAGAAGTCTACATGCAGCAGCCACCTGGGTTTACTGCTGAGGGGGAGAAGCAGATGGTCTGTAGACTTCACAAGGCGATATATGGCCTCAAACAGAGTCTGAGGGCATGGTTCCAGAAGCTGTCCAACCTAATTGAGCAACAGGGATTCAAGAGGTCAAATGTCGATCGCTCGTTGTTTGTACAGAAGTCATCAGCAGGTACGGTGGTCATTATGGTCTATGTGGATGATATTCTTGTTACAGGAGACGATGTTCAGGGCATAGAGAAGGCGAAGGCATTCCTAGGCCGACAGTTCGTTACAAAGGATCTTGGAACCCTAAGATATTTTCTGGGGTTGGAATTTGCAAGGAATGCACATGGCTTGATGATGACACAACGGAAGTACATTACAGACTTCCTGATTGAGACTGGCATGGATGGATGCAAACCATCAAGTATCCCCATGGATCCTAGCATGAAGCTGTATGATGGTGATACTGATGAAGTAGATAAGAGGAGATATAGAGAAATGGTGGGAAAACTCCTCAACATTACCATAACTCGTCCAGACATTGCATTTGCAGTTAACAGGGTGAGTCAATTTATAAAGCAGCCAAGACAAGTTCACATGGATGCTATACACATGATACTGAGGTATCTGAAGTCTTCTCCAGGGTCAGGGCTGCTATTCAGAAAGGGCACAGACTTATCCATCTCAGCGTGTGCAGACGCAGATTATGCAGGATGCCCTAAGGATCGAAAATCAACCTCAGGGTTCGCAGTGTTTGTTGGAGGCTCTCTGGTTTCTTGGAAAAGCAAGAAACAAACTGTTGTGGCAAGGTCCAGTGCCGAATCCGAATATAGGGCCATGGCTCAAGCCAGCACGGAAATGATGTGGGTTCGGTCCGTACTAGAAGATCTACATGTAGCTGTGCCCCTACCTATGAAGCTTCAGTGCGACAATCAGGCAGCATTATTCATTGCCAACAATCCAGCTTTCCATGAAAGGACCAAGCATATTGAAGTTGACTGCCATTACACTAGAGACTTGATCCAGAGAGGATTGATATCTACTGCACATGTGAGCTCAGGAGATCAGACTGCAGATGTATTCACCAAGCCACTGCTCAGAGGACCTTTTCAGAGATGTTCATCCAAGCTGAGCATAATAGACATCTATGCTCCACCTTGAGGGGGAGTGTAGAGATAGTTTTTATATCACTTTATGACTCTCCTTGTTATTTCTTTATCTTATATAGACATCTCTGTAATTTACCCTTAAGGCCTCTCCCTATATAAGAGAGCCTAGGGTTTTCCTGAATGAATATCGAAGACTCTTTTCCCAACAGTTAGTATACAAAATAAACAAACATCTACCCATGCCTCTACCCATGATATCTATAGGCCCAACTTCCTAGGCATTTATCAATGGGAATCATATGCAGATAATTCTTCCCAAGTCCTAATTCTATAAAATTCCATCCAATACCATATATGGTGCATGATATCAAAAGTAGATCCATAACTTTTTTTTTTGACGCTCAAGTAGATCCATAACTTCTCTTGAATGGTTTAAATTACCCTTTCCAACACCAAAATATGACTTATTAATTTGATACAACCCAATAATATGTATAGCTTTATACATCTCCCATATTGATGTATGGGAGTGTCACAATAATTTCCTCCAATCATATGATATTTTCTCATTGCAAATGACACTAAAATGTTCCCAGTCAATAACACCTTTATCTCCCCAAAACCTTCCAAACAATCACAGGAATATAATTTGGTCCTTTTCTCAATTTCATCATGACGCCTCATTCACTTCTTTCCTCCACATTCTCAATAACAAGCGCATATCAAAAAAACCCAAGTTACTCCCCTAAAGTGCGAGATTTTTTAAGCATGAAAGATGCATGCAGGAGGCATGCCCAAAAAACTCTGACGAAAGTACATACACAGCCAAAAGATAATGAAATTCATGGAATTTGTGGTAAAGGAACTGTTTAGCGTATAAACAAAAATAAATGCAAATATTAAGTATATAAATATTAGTCATTTTGATAAGGAATAGTATAAATCACAATAAATGTACAGGCAATATTTCCCAAGTGGTTCATCTACAACTTAAGCTATATATATTATTTAAATGCCTTATGAATTACAAAAAGTCATTTCATACAATCAATGTATAATTTGTTGCAATAGTTATACAATAGAAATTGATGAATGTGTTAAAACTAACCAGCATCCAGCAGAATTTGAGACAAACTGCATTTAAAAACATCAAAGCTGGTAATCATAATAGGTGTGATCGAAATTCATTTGCAATGCAAGGGAAATAATGAAATTTTAAATTCCTTTTGTCTCTAATACCCAGAAGATGACACCCTATCAAAATTTGTACAAAATCAGACATCATACAAACAACGTACGTCGGAAGTTTAAACTGTATAAAAGTGATCTCAACATCTTCGTTCAACAACAACAACAAAGACTTTTCCCACATTAAGTATGGACGGTTACATGAATTCTTTGCCACCATTGAGATCTATATTGGGTCGTTTCCGGGCTTAGATCCAAAAAACTAAGATCCCTTCTGATAGTACCATTCCAACACTTCTTGGGCCTTCATCACCCTCTTTTAGCTGACTCAACATCGCAAAATCCGCATCTCCTAACTGGTGCATCAGCCGACCTCCATTGCAAATGACCAAACAATCTTAAACGGTTTTCTCGTATATTATCCTCGATCGGAGCTACACCAACTTTCATTCTGATTGCATCATTCCGAATCCGATCTTTACATGTACGTCCACACATCTACCTTAGCATTTTCATTGTTGCTACCGTCATTCTCTGCACATGTCTATGGTTCACAGGCCAACATTCATATTTATAGAGCAAAGAAGGACTCACGGCTGCTTTGTAAAACTTTCCTTTATTTTCAAAGGAATTTTCTTATCACATATAACAATAGAGTATCCACTCCGCTTTAGCCAACCTACAATTATTCTACTAGTAACATCCCAGTCAATTTCCCCATCATGTTGCAGAATAGATCCCAAGTATCTAAAAAAATCTCTCTTCTGAATGTTATTGCCAATCTTCACATCGATTCTTTCACTATTGCTTTCGTCAAAAGTACACTACATATGTTCAGTCTTAACCAACTTATACGAAATTGTTGGAAGAAATGAGATGATTGTTTATTCCAAAGAACCCTAGACTCTCGTATATAAAGAAGGCCAACGGGTAAATTACATAAGACGGGAAAAAGAAATAAAACATAACAGAAGAGTACATAAAGTCTGGAAATATCTCTACACTCCCCCTCAAGATGGAGCATAGATGTCAATCATGCTCAGCTTGGAAGAACACTTCTGGAATGACCCTCTGAGCAATAGTTTGGTAAAGATGTCTGTAGTCTGCTCTCCTGAACTTACATGGGAAGTAGAAATCAAGCCCTTTTGAATCATATCTCTAGTATAGTGGCAGTCTACCTCAATATGCTTTGTCCTTTCATAAAATGCAGGATTATTAGCAACGAATAGTGATGCTTGATTGTCACGTTGTAGCTGCATGGGTAGAGGTACATTTATATGCAGATCTTCTAACACAGCTCGAACCCACATCATCTCTGTACTTGCTTGTGACATGGCCATGTATTCAGATTCAGCACTAGATCTAACCACAACAGTTTGTTTCTTGCTTTTCCAAGAAACCAAAGAACTACCAACAAATACTACAAAACCTGAAGTAGACTTCTGATCCTTACGGCATCCTGCATAATCCGCATCAGCTCATGCAGAAACTGAGAAATTTGTTTCTTTCCTAAACAGTAGTCCTGCACCTGGAGACGACTTTAGATATCCCAGTATCATGTATATGGCATCCATGTGTACATGTCTGGGTTGTTCAATGAACTGACTCACCCGACTCATTGCAAAAGCGATGTTAGGTCTGGTGATAGTAATATAGAGAAGTTTTCCCACCATCTCTATATCTTCTCCTGTCAACCTCATCTGTATCATCATCATATAACTTCATGCTATGATCCATGGGAGTAGTCGAGGGTCGACAGCCAATCATGCTCGTCTCAACAAGCATGTCAGTAATATACTTCCTTTGGGTCATCACAAGACCATGCGCATTCTTAGCAAATTCCAACCCCAGAAAGTATCGTAAGGTACCAAGATCCTTGGTAACAAACTGATGGCCTAGAAATGCTTTTGTCATCTTTATCCCCTACATATCATCTCTCGTAACGAGTATATCATCAACATAAACCATGATAACAACAGTACCTCTGGGAGTCTTCTGAAACAAACAAAGAATGATCTGCATTTGATCTTTTGAACCCTTGCTTCTAAATTAGGTCAGAAAGCTTCTGAAACCACACCCGTGGGCTTTTTTTAAGGCCATATATTACCTTGTAAAGTCTGCACATCATCTGACTCTCCCCCTCAGCAGCAAACCCCAGATGTTGCCGCATGTAGACTTCTTCCTGAAGAGCCCCATACAAAAATGCATTTTTAATGTCAAGTTGAAACAAGGGTCAATCACGTACCACAGCAACAGAAAGGACACGTAGAACGAAGTGATGCGCAACTGGAGAAAATGTGTCCATATAATCCACGTCGTATGTTTGAGTAAACCCGCATGCCACAAACCTTGCTTTGTAACGATCAAGGTTGTCATCTGCATGATATTTGACAGTAAATACCCATTTACAACTGACAACAGAGGCTCCTGAAGGAGCAGAAACCAAGCTCCAAGGACCCCGTGACCTCAAAGCAGCCATTTCCTCCTCCATGGCAGAACGCCAACAGCTCTCCTTCAATGCGTCCTGATAATTTCATGGTATTTCCACGGTTGATAAGGCCACAGCAAACCGCTGAAAATCTCCAGTGAGGCGATGGAAAGAAATATGTGAAGCAAGTAGATAGGATGCACATGTACGCTTTTGCTTCCGTAAGGCAATAGGAACATTCAAATCATCAACAATCGTACTCGTCGGTATGCTATTCTCCTGCAGAGATCCCTGCACTTGCACATCGTCAGACCCATCGTTAATAATGTTACTTGGACAATCCTGAAGCGTGGTAGATGATTGATGAGCTCCATGAGCTAGGACATGACGACGGGTATAGAATCGTGGCAAAGGTGGCACAGGTGGATGTGGAGGTGGTGGTGGTGGTGATGGTAGTGGTGGAACAACAGGAACTGGTATGGGAGCGGACGGACGCATAGGAGGAGGTGGCACATAAATGTCATCATCAGTAGTGGATGAAGTCAACATGTCACCTGCAGGGGAGAAATACATCACAGACTCAAAGAATGTGACATCGGGACTGACATAATATTTCATGTTCAAAGGATCATAGCATCAGTAACCCCTCTGCGTACGGGAGTACCCAACAAAAACACACTTGACAGCCCTAGGTGAGAGCTTGTCAAGTCCTGGAGAGAGCGGATGGACAAAAGCAACTGAGCCAAAGACACGAGGAGTAAGCGAGAATAATTCCTTGTCAGGGTAGACAACTGAAAGAGGAACTTTCTCACCTAAGACAGAGGATGGCATACGATTCACCAGATAACATGCCATAGGCACAGCATCACCCCAATAGGAAATGCGTGCACAACTATGAATAAGTAGAGTCCGAATGATATCAAGGAGATGACAATGCTTTTTTTCTGCAACGCCATTTTGTTGGGAAATGTAAGCACATGTTTGATGGATAATGCCTCTAGACAAGAAAAAGTGAGAAAGAGCACGAGTACAAAATTCCAAAGCATTATCCGTATGCACAATTTTCACAGTAGACGAAAAAACATTCTGCATTTCATTTATAAGATTTTTGATCACGTCCCCTGCTTCAGATTTATTCTTCAACAAAAATACCCAAGACAAACGAGAAAAATCATCATCCACAACTAGATAAAACACGTGTCCCTGGTGATCAGGGACACGACTCGAACCCCAAATGTCAACATGAAATAATTCAAAAGGGGAGCTACTGCTCCGAGACTAACGACTAGGGAAAGTAGATCTGTGATGCTTTCCCAATTGATACGCTTCACAATGGAAGGAAGAACTCGGTGAAATCTGGGGCAGGATATGCTGCATCTTCTAAATAGGTAGATGACCAAATCTTAGATGCCATGTGAATGGAGAAACTGGACCACTGGACTGAGACGAGACACCAGCATAGGGAGTTCGGACCAAACGATAGAGATCGTCCTGCTCACAGCCACAGCCAATGACCCTGCCCGTAAGAATGTCCTGAAAAACAAGAGATGATGGGTCAAAAATTGCTCGACAGTGCAAATCCTTCGTAATCTGACTGATAGATAATAAATTCATCAAAAAATCTGGAGCATGCAAGACAATCTGGAGACGCATAGAGGGTGTCAAACTGATCTTCCCATGTCCAATAATAGGCGAATGGGTCCCATCTGCTATGACTACAGATCGCTCCGGTGGAACCTCCCTGTAGGATGTAAGTTGATCTTTGTCTCGACATAGATGATGTGTCGCACCGGAGTCCATAATCCATTCTGAAACATCAGATCCATGACATGAAGTAAGGGCATAAGCAATACCTGAGGTGCTAGCGGTGGTCGATGTACTAGCAGAGGCTGAAGTAGCCACATCCGAGGAGCCTCCCGGAGAGTTAGTAGAGGCAGGAGGCATGATATCTCGTTGGTCTGAAGTAAATGTCTGTGGAGATGCAATATGCTCGGCTACCCGTGCCGATGCCGGAAACCCATGCTTAGAATAGCGTGTCTCCTCTGTATGCCCTGAGCGATGACAGAATGTGCAAGGCTGACGAATGCGGCCACTTCGACCACGAGGTCCACGACCACGAAAAGAAGAAGAGGCTCCTCTGCCTGTGGAAGCTGTCATCGCCAAAGGAGGCTGAGTAGGAGCATAAGACAAGACTGTAATTCTGTTGATCTTGCGGTACACTTCCTTCACCGGAGGAATAATAACGTCTGCAAGAATCTGCGAGCGAACAGCATCATATTCAGGGTCAAGCGCCGCTAGGAAGACCCCCACCATGGTAGCATTTCAAAACATCTTCTGCTGCTCAGGAGACGCCGTAAGTGGAATGATACTGTAGAGCTTCTCAAACATCCCACGCAAGGATGTATACAATGAATGCAGAGGCCGACCATTTTGCTTCACCGTAAATATGTCATGCTGGAGTTGAAGAATCTTGGTCTCATTTTGCATCTGTGGATATGTCGCTGCAAGGATGTCTCACATCGCCTTAGCAGTGGGCTGATGGAGTACATCATTAGCAATCTCCATCGATAGTGTGCCAAAAAGCCAAACTTTGGCATATGAATAATCGGCCTCCCATGAGGCATAAACCCCAGTTTTCTGATATGTTCCCATTTGACTTCATGAGACTCATGAACTACATAGCCCAGATCTCGTAGTTCGTCCCATCCATCTTGACGATGGGCGTTGGACCTTTAAACGCGCCTATGAAGGGCATGTCGACCTTGTTTTCTGATATGGTTGTCGGATAAAAAGAACTAGGGTTTGTAGACTAAGAATCAAATGTCTACATAAACATCCGAGGATTTGAGTGCATATGTAGACTTATGCACTCAAATCCATGGGAGAAGGAGGGGAAGGGGTGCAGAGACAAAAAGGTGGTGGGAGGGAGGGGTTCGGCGGCGAGAAGGGGGGAGGGGACGGCGGCGAGAAGGGGGGGAGGGGACGACGGCGGAGAGAGTAGGGTGGTGGGGAAGAACGGCGTCGGCAGTGGAGAGAGGTGGTGGGGCCGGCTACGGGAGGTGGCGACGCCGAGAGAGGGGGGTCGGCAGCGAGAGGTGGAGAGAGGGGGGGCGGGTAGGGTTTTAGTGGTGGCTCCGATACCATGTTGGAAGAAATGAGATAATTGTTTATTCCAAAGAACCCTAGGCTCTCTTATATAGAGAACGCATACGACTACAATACATAAGACGGGAAAAAGAAATAAAACATAACAGAATAGCACATAAAGTCTGGAAATATCTCTACAAAAATCATAGTCTCTAATGCATGTCTCCAGACCTCGAGCTTCTCATTTTTACTCTACCTCTAGTCTCAACAATAAACACAATATCATTAGTGAATAACATACACTAAGGTATCTCATCCTGAATGTGACTTGTCAACTCGTCCCTAATCAAAGTAAAAAGGAATGAACTCAAAGCTGAACTTTGATGTGGCGAAAGTTGATGTTAAAATAATCAGTGTTCACAAACTGGATCCTTACACAAGATGAAGCCTTATCATACATATCCTTTATGAGGTCAATGTATAGGATAGGAACGTGTATTTTCTCCAAAAACTCTCAAGAATATCACATGTGGGACAGAATCATCAGCTTTCTCCAAATCAATAAAAATTATAGGGAGATTCTTCCTTTTAGCTCAACTCCATCGTTCTCCTCAGCAAGTGGATGGCTTCAATAGTTGAGCGACATGGCATGAATCCGAATTGTCTTTATTTTACTTTGGAAACTTACCTCAACCTTCTTTCGATCACATGTTTCCAAATTTTCATAGTGACTCGCCAGCTTAATACCTCTGTAATTGAACAATTTTGAATGTCTTGTTTATTCTTATAAAGAGGCACCACGATACTTCTCCTCCAATCTTCAGGCATTTTCTTGTGTTGCAAATAACATTGAATAAATTTGTAAGCCAAGTCAAACCACACTCACCTAAAAAGTCTTCATACTTCTATAGGAATGTCATCAGGTCCTACACATTTCCCATGTCTCACCTTCAAAGCTTCCCTTATTTCATTCCTTTGTATTCGTCTATTTTTACTACTATCTAAATCTCTCAAAGTGATCTCTCTATTTCATTTCTCAATGAAAAGCTTATGGAAACACTACTTCCATCTAGTCTCTATATCCTTCTAAGTAGCAAGCACATGACCTTCCTCATCTTAATGCAACTCACTTGAGAAAGTTCGTCGGTCTTTTTTCTTTTGCTTTGGCCAACCAGAATATATCATTCTGGCCCTCCTTGAAATCGAGATTTTGGTACAAAAGTTCATACACTTTTGACTTAGCATTGTTTGCATCCTTCGTTGCTTCCTTCTTCGCTATTGTGTAGTTTGTGACAGATTCCTCTGTTTTATCCTTAGACATAACTTTAAGGCATGCTCTTTTCATTTTGAGCATCTCTAGCACCCCTCCACTCCACCACACCAAGCCTCCTTTTGGCCTGGAGCTCCTCTCTTTGACTCACCTCGCATCTCTTTGGCTACCCTTCGGATGCAAGATGTCATCGCCTCCCATATCTCGTTTGCAATTCCGTTACAATACCAAGATAAATCTTCTAAAATTTTAGAAGATTCTACTATCTAGTTAGTGATCTTGGAAACCCTCCTTTTCTTTACCAGACCTTTTTTTACACATCCATGACTAATAAGCGATGTTGTGTTGTCAAACCCTCTCCTGGGATTACTTTACAGCCTTTGCAACACAACCGATCTCTTCTCAAGAACGCAAAGTAATCTGTCTGTGTTCTAGTGGGACCACTCGTATAAATAATTAAATGCTCCTCCCTCTTCTTGAAGGGAGTGTTCGCTATGAAAAGGTCATATGTTGTTACAAAATCCAGAATGACTTTTCCCTCTTAGTTTCTATCCCCGAAGCAATGGCATCCATCATCATTTCCCACATGTCAATTAAGATCTCCACCTAGGAAAATCATCTCTCTTTCTGGGATTCCTTGCATAATCTTATCCAAATCCTCTCAAAAAGCTAGTTTAATCATTTCATCTAAACAATTTGTGGTGCATAAACTGAAATGATACTTAGAATTTCCTCTTCGAGCACCAATTTTAGCAAAATAATCCGATCCCCGAATCTTTGCACCTCAACCACACTATCCTTCAAATCCTTGTGAACAATCACTCCAACACCATTTCTGCCCTTATCTTTACATGGATATCAAAGGTTAAAGCATGTCTTCGGATCTCCGTTGTTTTCTCTCCAACCCATTTTGTCTCTTGGAGACAAAGTATCTGAATCTTCCTTCATGCCATGGTATCTATTATCTCCGTCGATTTGCAAGTCAAAGTGTCAATATTCCAACTACCTATCCGCAACTTCCTTTGCACCATCTTTTGTACTAACTTATTTACTCGCGTGTGTCCATTATGTGAGAACCCTTGCAGATTTTGGACTACATCTGGACGACGATGCACCAGAATTAGCTTATTTACCTGCATGTGTTCCTCATGCAAGAACCCTTGCAAATTTTGAACTACATCAGGGTAGTGATATAAAGGCCCTTGCCAACTTCTCATTGCATTCGGGCGATGCAACGCATCGCTAGTTAGGGGTGTTCATGGGGCGGGTACCCGACCCATTCAATCGTGACCCGCCCCGACCCGTCATTATCGGGTCAACGGGTCGACCCGACCCATTTCAATGGGTATCCGGTTCCAACGGATACCCAAATTATTTGAATGGGTAGCGGGTACCCGCGGGTACCCATGGGTCACCACAAATATAAACATCAAAAAACTACACCTCTTATATATGTTATTCATTCTTCCAAACAATATAGCAGACACATTTGATCTCCCCATACTTCACAGACAATATCCACAACAAAAACTATACCTCTTGCTCATATGCATTAGAATTATTTAGAGTTTAAACAGTATAGTTATTCCCTTCTCATGAACCTTGCCCTGTTCATGCTCCGACACGGCAGTCGTGACTCCGATCGTGAACTACACAGACATAACAGAGGGAGATGGAGTACTCGCTCGACTTAGGCACACCTCGAAGTAGCATTTTTCGCGGTGTTCGTCACTGAGGATCTGCGGGAACCGACAATCCATGATACAGAAGGATTTCTCCCCTACAACAAAGTGTTCAAATTCCAATTTCAGAAATACCAGAACTAAAACATCATCATAGCTGCTAATTGGATTTGATTTGTGGGTTCTGTGATATAACCAATCACTCTACGTGGAACTTAAATCTAGTGACAAGATAGCCAACCGTGAGAAATAAAGTATATACACATGAATCAGAGGATATTTCCCATGAGATCGGATTCGAAAATATATGTTCTTACTAGGAAAAATAAGTCTCCTGCAAGGAAATAAATAAATCAACATCCCCTTACTTAACCAAACCACATCCATGCCATTTGGTACCATTTCCATCTTTGATGCTATCAACGACTTAAGTGGAATATCTCCGAAACCAAAGCTACTGATTCATCTCTCTTTTTTCTTTCTTTCAAGTTCACAGCATGATTTCTAAATCATGTACATCTCTCTTTTTCTTTCTTTCAAGTTCATAGTTTAATTTCCGAATCACATACAACTGATATTTTAATCTCATAGCAGCAAAAGTTAAAAAATCAAATACGAAGGAATCGGCAAATGGCCAATGATTGAAATTACTGGTACATGAAGATATCGATCCCATGGAGGCTCTTCCCATGATAATATAGCAAGGAAGAGAAGAATAAGAGAGGGCGGAGGAAAACCTTATTGTATCAAGAAAACTGCGACGGGTGGTGGGGCACGGGGGGAGGGCTGTAGCTGCATCGACGATTGAGGCCACTTCGACTTCAAGGCAAAGAGCTATGGTGAGCAGCAAGGCATGGAAGCCTCGAAGGGATCTGCATCAGACGGGTCGAGCGGCATGGAGCGACCAAAAATCGTGAAGGAACGCGGGCGTGCGGGGCAAGGTTCAACAAGTGCCGGGTATCCAACCGGGTACCCGGTTCTTCCCACTGGAATTCCACCGGGTCACTCCGATTTGATGGGTTGGGTACCCAACCCGGATATTTTATGATGGGTACCCATGAAATTAGGGTCAAATTAACGGGTCGGAACGGGTACCCGTTTGACCCTAATATGCTGAACAGCCCTATCGCTAGTAGAGAACGCCCCAACGAAATCTAAATGTTCGCTTAAATCCATGTTGAAAAGATCCGAACTATTTGGAGACAAATTCCTAAATAGGGTTCTTAAAAAGAATACTATTTAAGAATTTGTCTTTCTTACATTGATTGTCGGCTACCTAACGCGCAACCCTCCTCAACATCCTCGCTATCCATCTCAAATCAATGAATTTAGTTGATTTGTTAATATCTTTTCCTATTGGGCCAAATCTTCTCTCTTCAGCTTGATGCATCTCTTTCTTTGTAACATCCTTGCTTTCTTCATTCTCCTTTCTAGCCTCATTTAAACGCATCCATTCTACCTTCCTTAGAAGCAAGCTTCAAGAAAAGTTGCTCTCATGTGCTTGCCTTTACTTCATTGACCGTTTTCCATGCTTCGTTTCTTACAAATTTGCAAGTTGTCATGGGAAAGGCTTTGTTATACACACCCTTTTTACTCTAAGTTTATCGTGTGTCTTCTTGACTCTATTATCAATTCCATACACCTCCTTCAGACATAGCTAAAAACTTGAACTATTGTCTTATACGAACCTAAATACTTAAAAAGACAAAAAAAGTTATTATATGAGTTAGAACTATTGCCAACATTTTGGGAGAAGCATGCCAAATTATTTGCATTGGGTCTATTCGGTCTCTATTGGAATTTCTTTTCAATTTCGGGATTCAACTGGGCTCATTCTTTTTTTCAAGATTCTCTGCGGGCCACATTTTTCCCTTGCCAATATCCTATGATAAGTTGATAACGTCACTTTTTAGGTTACCACCATACAAAACATTGCTGCTGAGAGGAAGTATTTGAAGAACCAAGCATGCGTCTTCAAAAAACCAAGAAGGAAAGCAGAGTAAAAGGGTTAATCCATCACATAAAACTTTACGTCATAAAGAGGTCTCGTTAAAAACATGGACATACGTGTATTTCCGGCATCCTTTGTAAAACTTTAGACTCCTGTCCCTGAGTGATTCAGCGCTTTCCTCAAGTGACTGGATCTGTATGACAATAAAACGAGTTTTTCTGAATAATATGAAATCAGTTGGATCAGGTTTAGAAATAATGATAATATGCACATATTCCCAGTGTATAGTGCACATGACAAACAACGGCAAACTGCATATAAAATCAGAAAGTGATGAACCTAGTAAAGACTGTAGAGGGAAATCAAAAGAAGAGAAGTCCATCAATGAACTTCAGACAAGGGATGAAGCCCTAGACGAGGAAATTTCAAAGACTAAAAAAACATAAAATAACCTTGAAATAAGCTTAATGCTGCTATAGAAGGTGCCAAAACAGATGCGATTGCATGATTAGCTTGAGACTGTACAGATCCTATCTTTAGCCTGACCTTACTGCAAATATAGTGTGCAAATAGGCATGAATGCATGCAATGTGTTACAAAGTCTCGTACCATTATATTTAACTTAATGTCGCAGAGAGTGTCAACAGATATGATTGCATGCCTACTTTAAAAATATATAGCTCTTACTGTTAAACTTAGATGAATTGTGTGCGTATATAAACTTATTACCATGGGAAGTGAGGAAACAATAGAAAAAATATAACTCTTACTGTTAAACTTAGATGAATTGTGCGTGTATAAATTTAATACGATGGGAAGTGAGGAAACACAGAAAAGGCATGCATTCTAATCTTAAAAATACATAGCTTTTAACTTATAGAGCAAAATGAAGAGATCTTCATGGGCACGAAGTCTCAATATTTATACGAAGAAGTACGAGAATTTCAACCCATGAATTTAGGAGTGAAGGCCAGGTAGCCTGGACCCAAACACAGATTGCAATAGGCCTACAGGTAATCTCTTACCCTAACGTAAATTAGTAACCAAACATGCCCTAGGAGACTCATTTCAAGAGAGAGAAGATAACCTGATAAGAGTAATCCAGAAAGACATCGTGATACAGAAGTTGAAAATATACAAAGGAGGGGAATTTTACCACTTTCTCTCAGGATGGAGCATGGGGATCTATTATCCCAATTTTGACACAATAAAGGAATGCTGAAGTGTCTTTGGGAGATATGCGCAAGTTGTAATGGCCTTTCGGTGTCACGTTTGTCATGCCTCTTTGCTTTGGAGGCAAATCGAGAAGCAACGGCCCAAGATCGATGGATCAACGGGAACGGGATACCCTCGTTCCAGGAAGACCCGCTCCCTCGTTCCAGGAAAACTTTTCGGAGCAATGATTAGAGGACTGCTTCCGTCTTTTCGACTCATTGAGTTGTGTAGATGGTCCAGCAGATGATTGAGACCATTGGGTTTGAAAAGACAACATGTTCTCAGCGAGATGTGCTTACAGAGCATTGGACAGATCTTCTCCGACAATAGACGAGATTCTGATCCGAGATTGCAATTTAATCTGGAGTCTGAAACTTCCGAGCAAAGTTAGCATTTTATGTGATTGTTGAGATGAAAGCGCATCTTAACAAGAGATCAATGTGCAAGACTCTTTGCAAGTGTATCCAATTTGTGCCCCTTTGTGATTCAGAGATCAAAATGGTGGAACGTCTCTCTTTTGTTATTGCAGGAAGTCTTCCCCTGTTTGGCTTGAGATGCGTTAAGACTGGCTGAACCTACATAGCATGGATACTTTTTGGGAGTCTTTACATATAGCAAAGCAGAGTCCCAAAGATGAACTCCTACCATTTGCAATCATCTAGGAGTTGTAGCTCGCTAGGAACAGGGTGGTGTTTGTCGCTCAGCATTTTTACGTTGAAAATGTAATTTTGACATGCCAAGAAACTCCTCGAGTCATGGCTTCTATAAGTTTTTCTGAAACTTCTCTTTTAATATATTTGGGATGGACACCATAGCATGTTCCCCCTTTGTTGGATCAGAAAAAAGGAAAGAAGCTAAGTGATTTCAAAGGCTCCGAATCATGGCTCTTTAACTAGCTTTTGCAATTGATCCAACAACTACTGTATATTTCTTCGTATGATAAGTACTAGATTGCCAACAAAAAAGTAGCATAATTTGTCATAAGCCTCCAATCATCAAGGGAACCAGAGGTCGGTATTCAATCGGAGGGGTCAATGAATAGAGAATAATAGGTATTCAGGTGACTATTCAGAATTATTATTTGATTTTGTATTTTTTCAATTATTTTAAATATAAGATTTAATTCTAATACATATATTCTTATATATCTATACATATATGACCATCAATTAACAAGAATCCAAGACAAAGTACCAATTAACGATATACATAAATGAATCTTTGACATTTCTAGTAATATTACTATAAAAGGTAAGCATGCGGAATTAAAAAAATAAAAATAAAATAACATAAATTCAGCAGTCGGGCGAAGAATTGGTCAGTCGAATCGACTATTCAGTCAAGCTGACCATTGGCCGAGTAGTTATTGTTCAGCCAAGGACCCCTTGCACTGCATATTCGGACCGACTATTCGATATAGTCGATCGATTATTGCAACACGGAATAGAACTGGTGTAATCTACATCACAATATACATATACGAAAAAGATGATAAGATTGTCATGTTTGGTATATAAAATGCCTAAGCTAAGTAAACGCTTTAGATATTTGAGAATAGGCAAAGCCCGATGGAAATGTAGGAATTTAAAAAAATAAGCAAACCAAATTGCCCAGAACTATCTTGACTGATGATGATGAAATATACATGTCACTCCATAACTGAATAGCCATGTTCATGGCATAAGAAATATCTTGACTGATGATGATGAAAACAAGAAATTTTTTTTAGACAAAAAAGGGGGAAATACTCAGTGGTGCCCGTCCCAAATTTATTGAAAAACGAGTGTCAGCCTTAAGAAGACTCACGGTAGCCAAGACTCGAGGAGAGTCTTAGAATGGAAAATTATATTTTCAGCATAGAAGCGATTAGAGGAGAAGAGAGTGTCATTTCTAGCTAACCAAATTGCCCAGACAAGTGCAAGGGGTTGAAGAAGAACCTCTCTAGGCCGATCTTTGGCCTCAAACAAGGAGTTCCAAAACAAGTCCAGGCTCTGAACAAATGACCAGTCCACCTTGATCTCCTGCCAGATAGGGAGAGTCATCGTTAAAAGTATAAAGAAGTTTGTCAACTAAGCTACTATATCTCACAATATTTTAAAAGAATGCGTCCTCATTAGAAGTACATCATTGATAACCAGCAAGAATGGAAGGGGCATGTACCAAGCAAGCAAGTCTCTTTGAGAATCCCATAGGAATATTTGCACATGGACAACAAGATTACCCGAGAATTAATGATAACCTCAATATCCAAGATGTATAGCATGTGACCAGGATCCTTGGCAACAAATACTGGCTGAAGAAATCATGTATCTCTTGAATGCCCAGTAAATAGTCTCGTCACCAATATGAATCATGTCAGTGAAATATACAGATGTTTCCCACAATTAAGTAGGGTCGGCTACATGGTATTTCTACCTCCATTCAGATCTATTTTGGGTCGTTCTTGGGTTTAAATCCAAAAAACTAGGTCGTTTCCCACAATAAAGTAAGGTCAGCTACACGGTATTTCTACCTCCATTCAGATCTATTTTAGGTCATTCCCGGGCCAAAATCTAAAAAACTAGGATCCCTTCAGATAGTTCCATTCCAACCCTTCTTGGGCCTTCCTCGCCCTCTCTTAATCGGCTTAAAATCTCAAATCTCGCATCTTCTAATTGATTTATCAACCAACCTCCTTTGCAAATGGCTAAATCATCTTAAGCGATTTTCTCTCATCTTATCCTCTATCGGAGCTACACCAACTTTTCTTTTGATCGCATCATTCCGAATCCGATCTTTTCGTGTATGACGACACATCCACCTTAGCATTTTCATGTATGCAACTATCATTCTCTGCACATGTCTATGGTGCACAGGCCAACATTCTGGTCCATAGAGCATAACAGGTCTCACGATTGCTTTGTAATACTTTACTTTGACTTTCAAAGGAATTTACTTATCACAAAGAACAGTAGAGGCTCCTCTCCACTTTCGTCAACCTGCATATATTATACGAGTAACATGTCCATTAATCTCCAAATCATGTTGCAGAATAGATCCCAAGTATCTAAAAAATCTTTCTTCTGAATGTTATCTTCTCCGATCTTCACCTAGAGTCCTTCACCGTTGTTTTCATCAAGATTCAAACATGCACTCCATATATCCATTCCTAGCCATACTTATACAAAATCCTTTAGTCTCTAAGGCATGTCCCCAAATCTTCAGCTTCTCATTTACTCCATCTCTTGTCCCATCAATCAAATACAATATAATGAGTGAAGCCATACACCAAGGTATATCATCATGAATATGACTAGTCAACTCTTCCATAATCAAAGCAAAAAGGAATGGACTCAAGGCTGAACCTTGACATAGATCGATGATGATGTTGAAATAGTATGTCTTCTCAGATTTGATCTTTAAACAAGATGAAGTCACATCATAAATATCCTTTATAAGGTTAATGTATAGGACGGGTACTTGTCTCTTCTCCAAAACTCTTCACAATATCTCACTTGGGACTGAATCATAAGCTTTCTCCAAATCAATAAAAATCATATAGAGGTTTTTCTTTTTAACTCTATAAATCTCCATTGTTCTCCTCAATAAATGGATAGCTTCAATAATTGAGGGACCTGCAAGAATCCGAATTGGTTTTCAGTTACTTTGAAAACTTACCTCAACCTATTTTCGATCATGTGATCCTACATTTTCATAGTATGACTCATCAGTTTGATACATCTATAATTCGAACAGATTTGAATGTCTCCTTTATTCTTATAAAGAGGCACCACAATGCTTCTCCTCCATTCTTCAGCCATTTTATTGCTTTGCCAAATAAGATTGATTAAATTTGTGAGCCAAGTCAAACCTCATTTACCTAAAGCTCTTCGAACTTCTATAGAAATGTCATCATAGAGCTTCAAAAAAAAAAAAGAAATGTCATCATATCCTACCCCTTTCCAAAGTTTCATAATCCTTAAAGCCTCCTCTACTTCCTTCCTTTGTATCCGTCTATAGCTAGCACGATTCAGGTAACATTCAGTACCAGCAAGATTTCTCAAAGTAATCTCTTTATTCACATCTCCAATGAAAAGCTTATGAAAATATTTCTTCCATCTAGTCTTTACATCCTTTTGAGTAACAAGCGCATGTCCTTCCTCATCCTTAATGCATCTTAGTTAAGAAAGATCTTAAGTCTTTCTATCTCTAACTTTGGCCTATCTAAAAAATCCTTTTGACCCTCCTTCGAGTCAAGTTTTTTTGTACAAAACTTCATATGCTTTCGACTTAGATTTACTTACAGTCTTCTTTGCTTCCTTCTTCGCTATTTTGTAGTTTGTGACAGTTTCTTATGTTCTATCCTTATACATAACTTTAAAGCAACCTCTTTTAATTTTAAGCTTCTCTTGCACCTCTTCAATCGACCACCAAGCCTCCTTTCGTCCTGGAACTCCACCCTTAGGGCCTGTTTGGTTGTTGGGTTGGACTGGGTTGGCCCAACCCTGGTTACTATTCACAAGGGTACTTCCTCCTCACAGATTACTATTCACCCACCCCAACCCAGCCCAACCCAACCCAGTCCAACCCAGCAACCAAACAGGCCCTTAGATTTGCCTAACATCTCTTTAACTACCCTTTGGATGCAAGATTCTACCACCTCCCACATCTCGTTTGAACTTCCTTTACAATCCCAAGATAAGTCTTCTAAAACCTTCTCCTTGAAGCTTGATTGCTTCAATTCAAGATTCCATCATTTAGTTCTCATGATCTTAGGAACCATCCTCTTCTTTGCAACCCTTTTATGTGCACATCCATGACTAGCAAGCGATGTTGAGATATCAAGCTCTCGCATGGGATTACTTTGAAGTCTCTACAGCACAAACGATCTCTTCTCCTCATCGCAAAGTAATCTATCTGTGTTTTAAACGAGACACTCTAATAAGTAATTAAATGCCCCTCCCTCTTCTTGAAGATAGTGTTTGCTATGAAAAGGTCATAAACCCAAAATGATTTTACCCTTGTCATTTCTATCCCCGAAGACATGGCATCCATGAACACTAGCATACTCTGAAGCATCCTTAGCCACATGCCCATTAAGATCTCCGCCTAGGTAGATCATCTCTCTTTGTGGGATTCCTTGCATAATCTTATCCAAATCCTCTAAAAAAACGTGTTTAATCATTTTCTCTAAACCAACTTAAGGTGCATAAACTGGTATTATATTCATAACTTCTATCAGCACCAATTTTAGTAAAATAATCCGATCCCCAAATGTTTGCACCTCAAACATACTGCCCTTCAAATCCTTATGGAAAACCACTCCAACACCATTTCTACATCTCTGTTTACCAGAATACCATAAGTTAAAGCATGTGTTCTCAATCTCAATTGCATTCTCTCCAACCTATTTTGTCTCTTAGAGACATAGCATCTGAATCTTCCTTCTTTCCATCGTATCCACTATCTCCATCGATTTTCCAGTCAAAGTGCCAATATTCCATTTATCCATCCTCAACTTCTTTTGCAACCTCTTTTCGACTAACTTCTTTACTCGCATACGTCTATTATGCGAGAACATTTGCAAATTTTGGACTGTATACGAGCGGCAATGCAGCAGAACAAGCTTATTTACTCACATGTGTTCCTCATGCGTGATTCCTTGCAAATTTTGAACTACATTCAGGCAACGATGTAGCGGTCCTTGCCAATTTCTCAATACATTCAGGCGACGCAACGTCGCTAGTAGGGAACGCCCCAACGAAAACTAAATGTTTGCTTAAATCCATGTTGAAAAGATTTAACAGTCATGAGGCAAATTCCTAAATAATGTTTTTTTAAACACTATTTTAGAATTTGTCTCTGACAGTTTTATGCCGGCTATCAACTACCTAACACAACCCTCCTCATTTACCTGGGCTTGGAATTGACCATGGCTGAGTTGTCAGTAAAAATACATTGTTAGAATAAAATTATCAATATATTGACATCGAACAAACATGGACATCAGGGAAAAACATGTTCAACCACAAATGGCTATCTTTGTGGTAACTCTATCAAATAAAGCATGATGTCCCAACTTAACGCACTATTCCAGAATGTTAATGAACTGACTAATCTAAGATCCGAGTCCAATTTATTGAGATCCAAATTCGATTGGGTGATCAAACTGCGCAATTTGCGCTAAATTAGTGTGATGGATGAATCAATTAAATGAGACTAAATTGAAACATTACAAATTGCATAAAGTCATAGTGTCAATTGAGTTGCCAAATGTAGTGTATGGTCTGTAAGTAGCAGTAGGTGTCTCCCACAAGGGAGACCGGGGTTTGAATCGTGGGAAGAGTCTTGGATGAAACTCTATTGGAGGTTCATCCCATCAAATAAAAAAAATAGAGACTTGTTCGTCTTCCAGGTTGCTTTGGTTGGAAACGATGTTCGTCTTTCATTTTCTCTTAGGAGCGACATTACCCATATCCTTCCTGAGTTGAGGAGATATTGCATCAAGTGGTCAGAAATGGTGATTTGTTCAGATTTCTGCTGGATGATTGGATGGATTTAGGCATTCTAACTGAACGATTTCCGTGTCTTTTCACTCTCACAAATGATCAGAATGCCACGTTAAGCCTTCTGGGCGGACAGATCATGGAATCCCCATTTCAACAAAGCTTTCTCGGAGTAGAGGTTTACAGAATTTGTTATGCTGAGCAGGGATCTTTTAGATAGGCATACAGCAGATTTAGTGTCAAAAAGGCATATCGCTTTATCACAAGCATACAGGCCCCGGTCCATGGTACAACTGATTTTGACTGGAGAATTATCTGGCACTATAAGATCCCACAAAGGATAAAAGTATTTCTCTAAATTGCCAGATATGGCCATCTTTGTACTAAGATGCGGAGAGAGACAACTCTTCATACGAGAGACTTGATTTGCAACCGTTGTGGTGAACATGAAGACATAAACCACTTGTTTTTTAGATATCGAACTTCTATTCCAATTTGGGCAAGAGCTGATATTATGTGGCTGAAGACTGACAACGGTATGGTGTTCTGGGACTCGATCATACGGGTCTGTAGAAACTCTCAGGAGGATGTTTCGCCTGTTTTTGCTCTACTCTGGCCATTTGGTGTACGAGAAATGAGAATATCTTAGGGCACCAGTGTTTCCACGTGGAGAATGTAATTGGGCACTATAAGGCCCTCGTTTTGGCCTGGCAACTTGTATAATTTATAAGTTTTAAATTTTAATATATCTTTGTGGTGAGTCCCATCTCGAGATCTCATCATTTTCTTTAAAAGAAAAGATTGGCTCAAGGAGAATAGAGTTATTAATTGCTTACAAGATTGGCTCAAGGAGAATAGAGTTATTAATTGCTTACGAGATCTATAAACGAGTTTGATTAGTTTATATGCAGTTCATTTAGCTTCCCCATTTTAATTTAATATTATAAAGTTGTTTTAGTACATTATTGGGCATCTCATGTTTGTATACAAATGTACTCATCATTAGTATAGTGAAGATTTGGTTTTGGAAAATTATGAATTAATTCCATTAAGCTAGGGTCCCTTCCATATACATATATTGTAGAAATATTTCTTATTTATGAATTGTTTCCTCATTCTTCCTTTATGTTCTATTCTCCTATGTAATTTACCTATAAGTCTCTCATCTACATAACAGAGCCTAGGGTTCCAAGGAATAAAGAACTCGTCTATTTTTTCCAATATGGTATCACAGCGGCGGTCCCGGAATGGAGCTCTCGTACCCTAACCCTAGCCCTACCACACCCGCTGCCCCTCTCTCTCTCTCCTTCTTCAGCATCGCCCCGTCGCCGTCTCTCTCTCCCTTCTGCCGCCGACGAGTCCTCCTTGACGTCGAGTCTGCCACCGCTCTTTGGGTTGCAGCCAAGCCGGCCTCATTCTCTCGTTGGTCCTATCTCTTGTCGTCGTCAGCTTGCTCTCTCTCTCTCTCTCGACGCCGTCAAGCCAATCACCATTCTGTGCTCGGTTCCTGCCGTCACCGACCTCTACGGCTTCTCTTGCTTGTATCAAGGCTCGTGTGTGCTAATGGATCTGATCGTATAAGTCTACATATGCGACCAGATTCTTATATGTATGTGTAGACACTCATTCTGTGGACTACAAACCCTAATGATCTTCATCCGACGATATATCAGAAAACAAAGTCGGCGTACGCACCACAGGCACGCTCAGACGTTCAACGCCAGTTGTTAAGATGGATTGAACGAACTATGAGCTATGGGTTATGTAGTTCATGAGCCTTATGAAGTATAATGGTAAGAAGCATATTCTTACCGAGGATGAGTCGGTGGAGAAAACTGGGGTCAGCACCTCGTGGGAGGCGGATGATGCTTATGCCAAAGTCTGACTTTTTGGTACATTGATGATAGAAATCGCCAATAATGTATTACACCAACCCACTGCTAAGGCGATGTAGGATATCTCTGCAGCAACTTATTCTCAGGCAAGGAATGAGATCAAGATCCTCCAACTCCAGCATGATATATTCACTGTCAAGCAGAACAGACGACCCCTTCACTCATTGTATACGTCCTTGCATGGGATACTGGGATGTTTGAGAAGCTCAACAGTTTCTGTTGGGAAAAATGAGAGAGTTGTTTATTCCATAAACCCTAGGCTCTCTTATATAGGGGAGTAGCCTATGGATAAATTACATCAAGAGTTTATAAGAATATAGAAAATATGAAACAGTACAAATAACATAAATTATATCTCTACACTCCCCCTCAAGATGGAGCATAGATATCGATCATGCTTAGCTTGGACGAGCACTTCTGAAATGGCCCTCTAAGTAACGCCTTAGTAAAGATATTTGCAGTTTGGTCCCCTGAGCTAACATGAGATGTAGAAATAAAACTCTCCTGAATCATATATCATATACAATGTTCAGAAAAGCGGGCCAGGCGACCGCATATGCGGTCGCATATGCGTAATAGGTGATCGGACCGAACCGCATATCTAATATTCGGTCTATATGCGGTTTTGGCGCATATGCGGCCGACTAAACCGCATATGCGGCCGCATATGCGGCCGCATATTCAACCGCCTTTTGGATAGACCCCCTCCTCCCTTCACGCATTATCTTCGGTTGTTGTTGTTGCCATTCAGGATTCAACTACTACTAATACCTACTATAAAAAATAAATGTTATTTATTTAATTGCTACTGTTCATAGAAAAAAAATTATACTGCTTTCGAAAAATAAAATTTTATTTTTATTTAACAGGTTCAAACACTGATGCTGCATGTTCTCCTTGTTTATCTTATTTGATTTCAATATACTTTAGTTTTAGAATTCGATACATCTTCTTTCGTGAAAAATATATCTATGAGTCATTTGCTTTATTAATTCAATACTTTTCTCATTTGTTCATATATTCTCCAACAACTTGTGTTAAATTTCCTAGCTACTTGTCATCTCATTAACACTTGATAAAAGGGAATCTAATTAATAATTCGATTGAAATATAATGCTTCACATCTAACTTCATTTAGTTAATTCTTATAGCAATATAAAATATGTTTCTAATAAAAATTGATTTATTATTATTATATCTCATAATAGTTTTTTGTTCTTATATTTTTGAAATGCTTTACTTGAAGCAATGTCGTACTAGAAAGTCAATGCAATATATTTCAATTATTGTTATTTTTTCGAACATAAATATCTAATAATTGAATTTATTATTTTTTATTTTAATTTTTTATTAAAATAATGCAAACCGCATAATCCGCATATACTTCCGCATATCCGCTTACTCGCTTCAGACCGCCTGACCGAACGAATACCGCATACCGACTTTCTGAACCTTGCTCGTATATAGTGACAATCAACCTCAATGTGCTTGGTTCGTTCATGAAATGCTGGATTATTGGCAATAAATATAGCAGCTTGATTGTCACATTCCAGAGCCATAGGAAGTGGGACTTCTACATATAGATCTGTAAGAACAGCTTTCACCCACATCATTTTTGTACTAACCTAGGCCATAGCCCTATATTCAGAATCAGCACTAGATCTGGCTACAACAGTTTGCTTCTTGCTTCTCCATGAGACAAGAGAGTTTCCAACATATACAGCAAATCCAGTGGTGGACTTCCTATCCTTGGGACATCCTGCGTAGTCTGCATCTGCGCATGTTGAGATAGCAATCGCCTTGTCTTTCTTGAACAATAGATCTGCACCTGGAGATGATTTAAGATACCTGAGTATCATATGTATAGCATCCATATGTACCTGACGTGGTTGCTCCATGAATTGGCTCACCCTACTAACAGCAAAAGAAACATCGGGTCTAGTTATGGTAATATAAAGAAGTTTTCCCACCAGTTCTCTGTATCTTCTCTTATCCACCTCATCAGTGTCATCATCATATAATTTCATGCTCGGATCCATAAGTGTAGTGGCCGGTCGGCATCCAAGCATTCATGTTTCACTCAGTAAGTCAGTGACATATTTCCTCTGGGTCATCACAAGTCCATGTGGATTTCTGGCGAACTCCAGTCCCAGAAAATATCTAAGGACTCCAAGATCTTTGGTGACAAATTCACGACCCAGCATTTCTTTCACCCTCTGAATTCCTTGTACATCGTAACCTGTAATCAGGATATCATCTACATACACCATAATTGCAATAATACCTCTGGATGTTTTCTGTATAAACAGGGAATGATCTGCATTGGAACGTTTATACCCATGTTTTTCAAACAAGTCTGAGAGCTTCTTGAACCAAGCTCTAGGGCCCTGCTTAAGGCCATAGATGGCCTTATGAAGTCTACACACCTTAGAATACTCCCCCTCAACAGCAAAATCAATTGGTTGTTGCATGTAGACTTCCTCCTGCAAATCACCATATAAAAATGCATTCTTAACATCTAACTGAAACAATGGCCAATCATGAATAACTGCAACAGAAAGAAGGTTTCGTAAGGTGGAATGGCGAGCAACCGGCGAGAATGTATCAAGATAATCCACCCCATATATCTGTGTAAACCCACGGGCAACCAGGTGTGCCTTGTATCAGTCAATGCTGCCATATGCATTCTGCTTAACTGTGAAGACCCACTTACAGCTCACAGTAGACACACCGGTAGGTACAGGGACAAGGCTCCAGGTACCAAGGCCCTAAATGTCGGTTTCGGTCACCATTTCGGTATCGACCAAAACAGAATTTCGATGGAATTTCGGTGGAATTTCGACCGAAATTTCAGTCATTTCGGTCATTTTTTGTACTAGGACCCCCATATTTCATTCATTTAGGTCATTTCGATCGAATTTCGATTTCGACTGGATATCGATATTCGACAGAAATTCGACCGAATTTCGCTGAAATTTGAGGCCATGCCAGGTACCTCTTGACTGAAGAGCAGCCATCTCTTCTTCCATAGCTAAACGCCATCGACTGTCCTTCAATGCATCTTGGTAATTCCGTGGAATATCCACGGCATATAGTGCAATAGCAAAACTCCTGAATTCACCAAATAGACGATCAAAAGAAACCGTAGATGCTATAGGATGTGACATGCAGCTATGCTTCTATTTCCGAAGCGTAATAGGTAGATCCAAATCACATGCATCCTCATCTGTCCTCTGTAGCACAACCTACTCAGGTAAATAGTTAGATCCATCATTAGAAATTATATTCTCAGAGCATACCTCAGGCGAGCTAGATGATGAGCGGTGACCATGAGCAGAAGCAGGCCGACGGGTATAGTGGAGTGTCAATGGGGGAACAGGAACTGTAACAGGAGGTGCAGGTAATGTAGGTAGTGGTGGAGGTGCTTGTGTAGGTGGAGGTGGTGGTGGTGGTGGTGGCATGTATATGGCTTCATCAGTGTCTGAGGATACCAACCGATCACATGTAGGAGAGAAGTACATAACAGACTCAAAAAAGGTGACATCGGCACTAACAAGGTATTTCCTGCGCAACGGATCATAACACTTGTAGCCTTTTTGTGACCTGGAGTACCCGACGAAAACACACTTGACAGCCCTAGGAGAGAACTTGTCAATACCTGGAGACAACTGGTGGACAAAGGCAACCGAGCCAAACACACGTGGGGTAAGTGAGAACAATTCTTTTTTAGGAAAAATCAAGGAGAAAGGGATCTTCTCACCTAAGACAGACAACGGCATGTGATTAATGAGATAACATGCCGTTAGGACAACATCACCCCAGAAAGAAAGAGGAGCACGACTCTGTATGAGAAGCGTCCTGGTGACATCAAGCAAATGACGATGTTTTCTTTCTGCAACTCCATTTTGTTGGGAAGTATGGGCACAGGATGTTTGGTGAATAATTCCTTGTATTGAAAAATAATTAGAGAGAGTATGAGTACAAAATTCCAAGGCATTATCGCTTCTCACAATTTTCACATACGCAGAAAAGACATTACGAACTTCATTTATGAAATTTATGATAATATTCCCAGCTTCAAATTTATTCTTTAATAAAAAGGCCCAAGATAGACGAGAAAAATCATCTACAATGACAATATAGAACATGTGTCCCTGATGATCAGGAACACGACTGGGACCCCAAATGTCAACAGGAAACAACTCAAACTTGGAGCTACTGCTCCGACTCTGACGACTGGGAAAGGTAAACCGATGATGCTTTCCCAACTGACAAGCCTCACATTGGATGGACATGTGAGGCGAAACCTGGGGTAAAACACGACACAATTTCTGAACCGGTAGATGGCCAAAGCGCAAGTGCCACGTGAATGGAGAGACAGATCCAGCAGGAAGAGAGGAGATTCTGGCATATGAAGTCTGACTGAGGCGATATAGTCCACCATGCTCATAGCCACACCCAATCACGTTACCCGTAAGGATGTCCTGAAAAATGAGAGAAGATGGATCAAAAATTGCTCGACAATGTAAATCCTTTGTAAGCTGGCTAATGAATAACAAATTCATAGAAAAATCAGGTTCACGCACATTCTTGAGGTGCATAGATGGTGTCAGGCTAATCTCCCCCTGACCAGAAATCGGGGAGTGCATCCCATTAGCAATAACCACAGTGTGTCCTGAAGGAACCTGTCGGCAGGCTGTAAGTAGACCTCGATCACCTGTCGATTCTTCAAATCCCGTGTTCTGTATTTCTTCATCTTTATTTCCGATACACTTCCACATTCCTATTTTCTAACATGAAGAACTCGCATGGCACTGGTCTTTTGTTTAGTAGAGGTACAGTCCTTGTTACAGCTTATGCAGATGTAGACTACGCAGGATGTCCCAAGGACAGGAAGTCAACTTCCAAGTTTGCAATATTTGTAGGGAATTCATTAGTGTCATGGAAGAGCAAGAAACAGACCGTTGTCACCCGATCGAGTGTCGAATCATAGTACAGATCTATGGCACAAGGCAGCACAGAGATGATGTGGGTTAGATCATTTCTGGCTGACCTAGTTATTGAGGTGCATCTTCTTATGCACCTCCAATGCGAAAACCAGGCTGCAATGTTAATTGCCAACAATCCAGCATTCCATGAGCGAAGACTGCACTCGAGGTATGTTCAGAAGGGTTTCATTTCTACATCGCATGTCAGTTCTAGTGAGCAGACGGCAGACGTGCTCACCAAAGTTCTAGCCAGAGGACCCTTTCAGAGATGTTGTTCCAAGTTGAGCATGACCGATGTCTATGCTCCAGCTTGAAGGGGAGTGTTGATGAGTTTTATGTCATGTCACTGTTTTACAGTTATTTATTTCTTTTGTCTGTAATATGTAATTTACCCATTAGGGTTTCTCTCTTCTATAAAAGAGAACCCTTGGACTTTATGAATAAACACAACAAGTATTTTTTTCATACTCCACGCAATATAGGAGATATCAAACCCCACCCAATCATATATTATACCTAATGCCTTTCAAAAAAAACATATTATACCTAATGGAAATGCAAGAAATGTAAACGGTGTTGTTTTCTGTGCAATTCACTTGATCAAGATTCAAGATGCAAGAATAGTATTCTCACGTGGATAATAGCAATTATCGTCACTTGTTTTAAAAAAACTTCATCACTTTTACAGCTCTAAAAGATGAATGTGTTTTTTCATGGCGTGATCTCTGATTCTCTGTAACACTGATATCACCGTAACCAAGAAAACAATCCAAACAAAATGCACGATTGAGCTGTCTTGCCTCGAAAAAGATTTATAGAGTTGGATTTTAGTGAAGATGCAATGACGAATTTCTATTGTCGTTCATAAATTCAAATTTCTTGAGTAGACTGTTCTTGGTGGATGTTGTGGTACAGCCTAACATGCGCATACTTTAAGATGAATTGCTTCGGAACAACCAACAGGTGAAGTAGATTCCATCGCAAGGGTAAAATGCGCTTAACTATGTTCACTTGCAATGCTAAAGAGTCCCAGACTTCCCAAAATTAACTCTACACTAGACACACATTTCAAGCATGAAGCAGCAGAAACATGTCCAAGTAGCATGACACTGAATCGGACTTCGCCGACAAAAAAAAATATATTAGCCCCTAATTTATTAACTCGCACGCAATGGCGTGACGGACAGACAATCCGCTCCGTCTTTCATTGCAGATCCGGATCTCGACAAAACTCGCAAAAACAATCAGTCTCCAATAATTGAAGACGTAAACACGTCACGCTCTTTAAGCTTACCGAAAAAACGCAATCACCGCCCAGAAAGACCCGATATTTGGTTCATCCACGCGACTAGAACGCAATGCCCGCATCACTCGCCCTCCATTCGACCATAACACATCCAAAAGGGAAACTTTTAACCAAAATCCAAACCCCCGAAACCGCAATTACCTGTTTCCGGAACATCGGGGAGTCATCGAGCTTCGAGAAATGCATGTTTCCGGGCGAAAGCAGCAGCCGCCTTGTTCCTCCTCCGTTCTCCCACTCATCCACACGCGTGTCCCAACCAATCTCCACCACTGCCGATCTACGACCCACAGGATCCTCCCCAGGACTCCGAGATCACGCCTCTTAGCGGGACAAAGGATCTAATGATCAAGCCGATGGTACGCGGCCGCTCAATTCCGACCATCGTCGGCGTTCACCTCGAGGAAATCGGCCTTGATCAGCTCGCATTACCTCGCCGTCCAGCTCCCGTCGAGGATGGAGAGGGTGCAGCTCGGTGGGGGGCTGATCGAAACCCTAGATTTGGGGAGGCGAATCCAAGGGAGCGCGGGGAGCTGCTGGAATCGGGAGAGAGAGAGAGAAGAAAATAATAATTTATAAATAAATGAATGAAGGGGGGAACAATAAAGAGAGAAAAGCGAAAGCGAGAGCGAAAGAAAGAGAAAGAAGAGATGGAGGAAAAGGGAGACGAGGAAGAAGCGGGAGCTATGGTGCGCCTTTTCTCGCCTTTTTTATATCTGTTTGTTTTCTAGTTTTTTTTATTAGAACTTTTTACATATTTATTCCATTAGAAGATTTTAGTTTTGGAATAACGGCCCTTTTGTTTTTAGAATTGGAAGTACATTTTACACTTGGGGCTTTTTACTCAATTTAGATGGCTTGGCAATAGTGTTTGTTAGGTTGAGGTATACTCCTTTTAAATGATTATTAAGATAGGTAACTCTTTTGTGAATAATGTATTAGAAATTGTTTGAAGGGTTAGAATGTAATTGTGATGTAATATTGTTCATATATTATAGCAATTGTATATGATTAAAAAAATGATGTTGATTTTTATTTATTTGAGTGTACCTTGAAATGTTACATAAATGTAATTTGGAATCTGTATTATAAATCTCAACCTACAATTGTATGGGGTAGAAGTGGGAGTATCCCAAACTCAAACAAGGTTTGCATCTTGGACAACATGTTTTCGCTTTGAGGCAAATCGATAACCAAACATATCCTAAGTGGGAAGGGTATTTGATCGATTTGTGTGGGTTTAAACAAATTCAATTTTCTTTAATGAAATATCGTCCATCATTATATTGAATTAGATTGGGTCGAGATGTTTAGATGAACAATTAAAGTTGATCAAGTTAGTGAGAATCAAATTAGATTGGTGAGAAATTATGTTGATATAAGGTGAAATAGAATTTGGCATAAATCAAACATTGGAGCCATTGACGAGAGCTAGAGGATGGCAATGCATTAATGCATGCATTAGTCAAGGCGAAGAGGGATGAGAGAGGTTAGGGATATTAGAGACGAGACAGGGTTTTTGAGTTGAGATTAAGAAAGTATCAAGTTGAAGCTGAGGCACCTGAAGTGGGTTGGTGTGCGCACATCTATGGGGCAACGAGGTAGTCTATGCGATTTCTAAGGCAAGACTTTGGCTGTCAAGTATTTGCAATGTCTTGATCATACTATCGTATTTATATCGGAATTCAATTCAAGATGGAGATCTTTTGCATGACTTAGATCTTGATTGAGGTACCACATGGATTCATATTATATTATAACCCATCTATTCAGCTCGACACCGGGGTGGATTTGATATATGACCTCCCCAACATAAGCAGGCGAAGTCGTATTTGCTTTAAGTTTTGAAGTTTGAGTTTTGGATCTTGTTTCTTTTGAGATTTGAATCATGTTTCTCTATGGGACTTCGTTATATGGAAGGGGGACTATATAAATCCACCATAGGGTTAGATAATTGAATCATCCTCTTCACTTCAGTTATTCCACCAAATTGAGAGAGATCAACCGTTGGCTAAGGATGCAGTCCAGTTATGGGTGAACCTTGTATATCTTATGTTGTGGTTGTTTTCTTACATGATTATTTGTACGAATGTTTATGTGCCCTACTTTCATAGCGATCAACAATTAGGAGTGTAGTCATCAGGTTCGTATGAAGCAATCATGAGATGACGTCTTGCAAAATGAAGATCGAGAGATCATCTACAAGAATGAGGTTCGCCTTTGGTACGTAGTTCTTAGGGATCAGATTAAGCATTGTTTGAAGTTGCTCAATATCAATTGTTGACGGTAAACCAATGGAGGGAAGCCAGCGAGCGATGGAATGTATTAGTTGTTGATATGATATTCGAGTGTACAATTCGTATTGAGAGTTTTCTACCCTTATATTAAGAGTTTTCCAAGTTAAAATTTAATGGGCAACTATAGTTGGACTATATGTGTGATTGCTTCGTATTTGGATATGTTACGAGGCCTCGAGATAGCTTAAGATATATCATAAATATGTATTGGTTGGGTAGAGTGAGTCCTTACCATGAGTCGTCCAAAAGTGTTATCATGGGTTGTTGGATCGAAATTTGGTGGAAGACGGTAGATCGATCAACTAACTCGGTATTCTTAAAAGGAATATAATTTGAATTCAACCTAACACTTAAACGACATAATTCCTTTTTTTTGACTATTTTATTGGATTGCTTATGTTAACCCAAATACTCCCAACCCTATTCTTGAGTAGTGACAGGAACATATTCAATATTTCACTTTATCATTGTATGTAGAATTTCATATAAGTTTTTAAGTGCATAAGTTGATTAGGAGCATGTCCTTATGATTCTTATTTGTTTAAATATTGAACATGATAAAGAGGTGATTTGTTTTATGTAATTACGAGGTAAGAGTACATATAATTCACATGCCTTATGCTCGTCTTGTGATCTATATATTAATCATAATGTATGGGAGCTTTTTCTTTCATGCAACCTAGTAAAACGTACAAGGACCATGTAATCTCTTCCAAAATTATGCTCATTAACAGTTTAAAAATTTCATCCATGACAATCACATCCATTCGACATCATCATTCCATTGTGTTACAGATAAACCAATAGATAGGATCGTATAAATCGTATCATAGTCGAACAATGAATCATTAGGGTGAGGGTCAGGATAAGGAATAAAGCATGATAAGAGATAAATGAGGTTTATCATTCACTCTTATTCGATTGAATGAAAGATAAGAAATGGACAAATATTGTAGACATAAATATAATGATTGTCGCAGTCATTATGTGACTATTTTATCTTGGTATAATTAATCATGGGACAAAGTCATCATATCTTGGAATAAATTGAGCTTAAAAATACCATAGCTTAAACCCTAAACCCTATTAACTCTTCTCAAGGGTACTATAGATCATGATGCTCCAAGTACAATATTTGATCGTGCTCTTTCTTTCAAGTAAAGATTATCTCATATTGTAAAAGTTGCAACTTCTTATGTTGCATCATTCAATAAATACATGTGATCTCTAGACTCTTGCCCACATATTGCTCTACAATATCCATTTACTATCTTTGGTCAACAATATTTGGATGGAATATGGGAGTGTCCTAATATATTTGAAAAAAACATGGCATTTTTACACTACAAACTCATGCAATCTTCTCCAACTACATCACAACCTTTGAAATCTTCAAATTCATATTATTAGCTCTGTAATCTCGTCTCATTTTACACCTCTGATCCATGTCATTATCATCCATTAATTTAGCTTTTATAGTTAAGTATTACAACTAAAATAATATTTATTTATTTATTCCTTGGATCCCCTCATTTTCGACACAGTGTTATCTGTCTACCTAGCCCACTGTCCCCATTTGTCCTCTAACTCAAACAACTACTCACCCATGATTGATGCTCGACGACGTACCTAGAAACCCTTCCGGCCCATGGTGTGGAAACCGGCCCAGAATCTTGATCTCTTTTAGAATGCAGAGAAGTTGTTTGAGGTTATGGAGGCCACAGTCACAGAGAGTGGTTTTTCATCTTCTAAACGACACAGCTCCTTGGGTTCATTTGATTACCAGGTTACCTCGAGCTAACCCGGCATACCCCCAGCTCTATCCATGCATTCCTGGATTGGAATTATTTATATGGACCCCACAATTTCTTTATTATAATTTTTTTAACCATGTTCAAATAAAAAATTAATATCAAAAATATATTATAATCATAAAAAAAGTTAATACAACACATAATCAATATTACATCACATTTATCATTCCAATACTCTTCGATCCTTCCAACCATCCAAACAACTATTATTTACAGGAGGATACTCCAACCCAATACAGCCATGTTACCGAACATGCCCCTTGTGTTTGTGATGGAGAGGATCTTGAGATATGCATGATATAGGCTCGCACTTACAAAATAAACAAGAAAAGTATGACAATGCCATTCATCTAAGATAAGAAGAGGAACTCAGGCTCCCCACAAGGCAAGACGATCCAAAAGAAATACCCCTTTTTTGGAGAAGATCTTAACTATAAATTTTAATTTGTTTAGGTCTTTGCAGTCAAACTTAATGGTTTGTGGAAGGGCTTATACCACAGGGGCTAATGGCTGATGGTATAAAACGAAGCAAGAGTACATCTATCATGATGTAATTACAAATAATCAGAGGGGTTGCCCTGCGATTATGAAACATTTCAAGGTTATAAACTTAAAAACACCCCAAAAAAATAAACCAGGAGATTGTTTACGTTCCATAAACTAATGGAATTTTATATGACCCTTCATTCTCGTGATGGTGGTCCGCTAGATCTTCTGTAATTTAATCGAACAAAACTACAAAGAAAGGGGATTCGAGAGGAGTGGGTCCATCTCCCCTGGCTTGGACTGTGTCCAGATTCCGAACATGTGCTCCAAGCTATGCTTTTTAAATCCAACCGGAGATGCAACCGGAGACACTACCAAAAATATCCGATCGAGTTGGATCATGAAATCAAAGTGATTTAATTAAATGATGCTTTTAAAATCGGATTGAATAAAATCAGTGGTGAAGAAGTTATTGAACCGGTTAATCAAATCAAATTGAATCAAAACGTGTATAAAATACACTCAAAAAAGAATGAAATAGATATAAAATTCACAGTTAATGCATATATATATATATATCTTACAATGTATACAGGAGAAATGGAGCCTACACCCGGGTGCAGATAATTCTCTACACCAACTCTTTTTTTAATATTTTGATTTTTTTGAAATAAAACCTCGAGGAAATTAAATCAGTGTATATCGCCATGGTGTCATTTCAAATTTAACTTAATTTGGAGCTTTTATCATCTTCATCATGACTATCAAATTTTAGCGATCTTAGAATTGCTGAAATTGACACATTTTAAATGAATATGTTAGAAATGTTTGTTTTTCATTAAACTTGAAACACATATTACTCTCAATAAATAAGTAAATCTCCTCAAGGTTTCTTTCTAAAAAACCCAAAATAATGGAGAAAAGGGTCGGATGCACAGAGTTACCTGCATCCCCAAGTGTAGGCCTCTTTTTCCATGTGTGTGTGTGTTTAAAGGAATATGCTCCCTGAGAGTGTACACCCAAGGTGTCGGTAATTCCCTACATACGAGTTTTTTTCATTATTTTTAGGTTTTTCAAGGAAACCTCAGGGAGATTTGTTTAATATACTGAGAGGAATATGTGTTTCAAGTTTCATACAAAACAAGCATTCCTAATATGTTAATCTAGAAGGGGTCAATTTCAATAATTCTAAGACCGTTAAAATTTGATAGTCTTGATGGAGATGATAGAAATCCTGAATTAAGTTAATTTTGGAGTGACACTATGGTGACATATGGTGATCTAATTTCCCAAGATTTCAGTTTAAAAAACAGAAATAATGGGAAAAAAGCCGGTGTATGTAGTTACCTACACCTACGGGTGTAGGCTCCATTTGTTCCACACACACATACACATATAGGATAAAAGGGGTTGTCTCCTGTGGGAGTTAACTTGGCTCCCCAGCACACTTTTCCCCCTTTTTATATATTTTTTTTTCGAAAAATACTTCTATAGATTTTTATAACTATATCCCTATATTATGTCATTCAAATTTTATGCTAAAACAGAGACTCCTACAACATTCATATAGGTGAGGTCGATTTTACAATTCCACGACCATTAAAAATGATTGTCTGGATGGAGGCCATAGGCGTATTTATTTAGCACAAAACTTAGATGACATAGTACATGGATATAATGATGAAAACCCACATATTCTTTTTAATAAAAAATAAAAATGGGAAATATATGACGAGGGAGCCAAGTTAGCTCCCCAAGGGGCAGGGGGAGCTAACTTGGCTCCCCCACCCCATTTCCCCCTATTTTTTTATTTTTTTGAAAAATGCTTCAGGGGATTCTCATAATCATATCCATATATTATGTCATTCAAGTTTCACGCGAAACGTAGACTCCTACAGCCTTCATCCACAAGAGGTCGATTTTAATAATTTTATGACCGTTAAAAAGTGACGTTTTGGATTGAGATTGTAAGAGTATCTGTTTTGTACGAAACTTGAATAACATAATATATGGATATAATAATGAAAACCAATCGATCCATTTTTCAAAAAGAAAATAAAAATTAGCAAAATGGATAAGGGCGAGTCAAGTTAGCTCCCTCTAAGGGGTAGCCCCATTTTACATTATATAGATACAAGGGAAAATGGGGGGTTCCCTCAGTGGAGAGCTAACTTGGCTCACCCGCCCCATTTTCCCTATATTTTTTATTTTTTTTGAAAAATACGTTGAAATTCATGACTAAATCCCCTATATCATGTCATTCAAGTTTCGTGAGAAGCAGAGACTCCTATGACCTCTATCCAGACGTGATCGATTTCAACATTTCTGCGATCGTTAAAAAAATAATTATCTAGATGAAGGTCGTAGGAGTCTCTCTGTTTCTCACGAAACTTGAATGACATAATACAGGGATATAGTGATGAATTTCAATGCATTCATTTTTCAAAAAAAAATAAAAGATATGGAGAAAATAGGATGGGGGAGCCAAGTTAGCTCTCCCTCAGGGGCAACCCCATCCCCCCCCCCCACCCCACCCCACCCCACACACACAGAGAAAAAGAAATATGCTCCTTGAGAGCATACAACTTAAGTGCTTTCACTTCGTTTCCTCTATTCTTTTGATTTTTTTGAAGTGAATTATATGGAAATTTAGATGATCATATATCACTGTGATGTCGTTTCACATTCAAATTAATTCGAGATGTACGATCTATCCATCAAGATTGCAAAATTTTAATGGTTTTAGAATTAATGAAATTGATCCCTTCTAAATGGACATGCCAGGAATCTCTGTTTTATATTTCACTTATTATTTACATTAACTCACCTATACATAAATAAATATATAACGACATGAGCATGTTGTTGTATGCTCTCACGGAGCAAACTCATATAATCCACATATATAACAAATTTTTTCATGGGAAAATTGGGATGTCCCTTGGGAGAGCTAACTTGGCTCTCTTCGTCCTATTTTTTTCTATTTTTATTTTTTTAAATGAAACTTTAGAAATTCATCACTATATTCCTATATTATGTCATTCAAGTTTCATGTGAAACAGAGACTCCTGCGGCCTCCATCCAGACGTGGTCGATTTCAACAATTCTACGACCGTTAAAAAATGGACGAAGGACGTAGGAGTCTCTGCTTCGCACGAAACTTGCATGACATAATATATAGATATAGTGAAGAATTTTCACGATTTCATTGTAAAAAATAAAAAATAGAAAAAATAAGATGGAGGAGCCAAGTTAGCTCCCTCGAGGGGGCAACCCCATTTTACCATTTTTTTCATATGCAATAGCAAATGTTTTATATATACAACACTTACACTAAATACATAATAATAGTTAAGTTATATTTAAAATCCACTCTATCAGAAGTTGTGGTGGATTAGCTGATTAGGACTTTTTGATATCTTATTAAGGTCATGGGTTTGATTAAATTCGAATTCAATCGTGATTCAATTTTGGTGGAATGTGGTTAAATCATGTTTGAAATAGTCAATCAAATCGATGGTCAGACCAAAATCTAGACTTTCAAATTGAACTGATAAAAATCAATTAACCATATCGATCCATGCATGATCAAACTCACCGATCTGGTTCAATGCGAATCATATATGTTTACAATAGTCATCACCTGTTTATCTTTCGCTTAGACAAATAAGAATGATAAATAAATTTCACTTATCTAGTATCTCATTTTATTCCCAATTATACCCATTTTGGAAGAGGAGTCATGATGTGTGAGATAAGTGATAAGTTGGAAGGTTATATTATTTTGTGGCAGATTCATTTTTCCATTTTAGTGAAAAAGGTAGAATAACATTTATATCGACTATAATACGTATAGTTAAGAGTTTGATGTTGTCATATAATTTAGTTTAGTTGATATTTATAGATCCTCAAATTTATACCTGGATTATGCTTTAGATTTTGACTCTTTTTATTTTACTTTTTTACAATATCAACACTTATAGAATCTTCATCACAAAAAAAGAAAGGAAAATTTCTTAAAATTGTTGATGGTCAATGTGATAAGAAATATAGTAGTGCTTGCTAAGATCAATATCCATTTTATCACATATCCCCGTATTTTTTTGTTATCCAATTAGTAATAAATATTTAAGCTCGTTCACAAGGTTCGATCTTTACTTGACAAATGCTTGGAATTTTGAAAACAATCAATATCATGCAAGAATAACTTCATTTAAACTCAATTAAATCATGTAGAAATAACAATCTTGGAATTTGTCTCCTTATTACAGCTATTGATCTCTATTATCAAATACTTATTTCCTTCTTTATTTCGTAACCATTTCACTTCTCTATTTATCTCATGTCCACACTATATTCTACAATGGCTTCCACTTATTCTACATCTTCAAAGTAACAAACAAACATGAAATAGGAATATGTACCTCACACTTATCTCACCTTCATCCAACCGCGATAAAATCTACCAAAAGAATAGAGAGCAAACTTTCTTATTTCGTATCGCGCATCACTATTCTATCTTCCTTGATTGGATCCGCAACAATAAAAAAATCGAGCATTTTGCGTAAAATCGTTTGTGATAAAAAGAGAATGGATGACGCTAAGGGGGGAAATGGAAGAGCGGTGAAAAAAGAACAACTAATCCAGAGAGTTGAGTTGAGTTGAGCAGATCCTCTGTTGTAGCTTGAACTAAAAAAGAACTGGTATAATTATATTATTTTCTTTTTTGTTGTAAAATGTCTTTTAAAAAAATCCAACCGCACGGATTGAACATATGAATATTATTCTATGTACTTGTCAAGCTTCGTTCAAAACTGACAATTCTAACTATTTTTACTTAACGTTTAAAGAAAAGTCAATATTTAATGAACTTAAAACCCATTTAAAAAAAGAGATCAAATATTTGACTATTAAGATTAAATAGTTGGCAACGTTCGATTTAAATGAAACTTGACAAATACGTAGAAAAGGATTCGTATCTTCAATCCATGTGGTTGGATTTTTTAAAAGAAATTTTCCAAAAAATTGCACAGTTACACCATCGAAGTTTAAATTACAGCAGAAGATCTGCCCTCGAGTTGAGTATAACCGGAGATGACTTTCTTACTTATAGTAAAAAAGTTAAAACAAATAGATAACCACCGATGGAATATTGGAGAGGTCTAAACTAATGCAATGGTAATTTGTTTAGGTTAGAGGACATCCGATATTTTGTTCTATAAAATAAAGGTGGAAATAGAAAAAAATAAAAAGAATAAGAAGGAATGGAGTGGTGCCAGCTTGATTTAGAAGGAGATAAGGGAAGGTTTAAATGCAAGATAGCAACCGCTATTTAATGCTTCCATGCCATGACATGGATACAGTCCAATCAATTATATAAGAGATTTTTACATTTGTGTCCTCAAAAAATATTGCAGCAATACTTGTACTCTTATCTTTTTCATATTTACACAGCGACCACATGAAACTCATATATTTTTAGTTTAGCTTCACTCATTAAATTCCACCTGTTAAACATTACATTCAATAGTATTATCATTAAAAAAATAAAAAATAGTAATAGATCCCTATTTTTTTGTGTTCCTTCTTCTCCCTATACTATGGCTTCTTCCTCTAACATCTAGATTCCTTGATGCTTTCTTCATCCTGAGATCAAAGAATGACAACACTAGCATCGCATATCAATACCACCAAGTTATTGCATCTCGTTAGCATGACTTTTGATGAGATTGTAATAAAAACATAAGCATCGACGATGCAATCCGATCCTGTTAAGAGGGATGGATCTTGAACTAGGGATGATGGAGAACTGTGGAGTAGACTAGTTGTTCCAAGGTGTGGGGCGAGATCTCAACTAGGAAGTATAAGGTAAAAAGTACGCTAGAGCGTGCAATGGACGGTACAAATAGGTTAAAGTGTGTGTGTGTGTGTGTGTGTGAGGGATATTGTCGCATGAGGAGGAGCACGTGACAGTAGAAGGGCCAAAACTTCCACCATCAACACCATGTTGGGAGGAGCACGTAACTAAGGGAGGGCAAGGGCATTGTTTCCACCATTACTTATGCCTTCATCACACAAAAGGGAGCATGCAACCACTACTTCTACAACATATGGAGGAGCACATTGCATTGGAAAGACGAGAAGGTGGAATGCTTCATCCACAACAACTTTTGTCATGAGAAAAGGAGCATACTACAAAGGAGGGATGAGGAGGGGCAAGGGCTTTCATCTCCAGTAATGCCTTTGTTGAACAAGGAGTACATAATAGATGAGCAATGAATATAGGGGTCTCCCCAACTCCACTAGTGCGAGGAGCAGAATGTGACAGAGGAGGGACAAGGATGGATGAGGGTTGTTGGAATTAAATCTGTACTAAGACATGAAATGGAGTGTGCAACTAAATATTTGCATATAAGTAATGCATATAAATCATTCAACAAATCAACATGTTGTACTAAGATAAGAACAATGAAATGAGCACGAAAAACAATCGCAATAATCAGCAAACTAATCCATTTTCAAACAAAGATACGACATGTAAATAGTACAAAATAGAGAAAAGGTTAGGAAGGTTATATTGATCGAAGCATTCAAAAAGGACCTTTCCTTCGATAAAAGTAATGTCACAAGGAATGATGCATGAGGACCGGTAACCGAGACATGAGAAGAAAATGAAAAGTTAAATAGATGATAAAGTGGTGTTGAAACAAAATCCTTTTTTAGATTTTTATAATCTTAAGTGGTTACCCAAAAGAAATAACAAAGAGTGACTTCATTTTACACATGCATCCTTAATGAGAATCCAACTATTGAATAACTAGTTAAACTAATTAACTAATACCTACATATTGGAATTGATTTCCCGAGTCGAAGATAAAGGAGGAGTGGGTGTGGACATGCTTGTGAAAATCTCTTTGAGTTCACTTTGACCTCTTGCTATATGAGGATTAGGAAAGATACTTATACATGTCCTATAAAGTTCCTTTACACAACAATATGACATTATCCAAAATGTACACCCATATCTCGATTGCTTTTCCGACCATGGATTTTCAAAATTCAGTAATTTTAATTAGTACTTCACGACTATTAATCAACTATCCCTTAAATTCATTATTGACTAACCAATACATGAAAAGATGACCATATTTAATATGATGCACTTTCTCTTCAAAAAAATACCTTCTGGTTCGAACACTACAGAAAAACACAATATCGACGAGTACTGTTATCCACGCCAAGTGCTCGTCGTGTATTCATGATGTGCTCGCTCCACCTATGCATGCTACAGGGCTAAACGCAAGCTTGAAGTTACAAGCATTCATGCACTCTCGGTGGTCACTCGATAGTCATCCAAATGGGATTCGATGCAACTACATTTCTATTTCCAATATTTGGACATTGAAATTGGATTTCAAATTAGAAATTAGATTCAAAAGAATTGTGATTTGATCCAATTAAATCACAAATCATCTAGCTAAATGGAGCTGCTAAAATCCATCCTATTTCATCACTCCTTCGGAAGGAAGTGGCATGGTAGATGATCCATTACAACATATGTAGCCTTGAGTATTTCCAGCACTCATTCATCCTTCACACTTAAAAACTTTGATAAATCCAAAGTTCAAACCCTGGTTTGACTGTCTTCTTCAGAATATATAAATAGATTTCTTATTTGATAATTGGGTGACAATATTAATCATATAATTTCCAAAAATATATTAATATCTTGATTTCATATTTTATTTGATAAACAAGATGACCATACATGGAATTCATTTTGACCCCAAAATATGTCACGAGTGAGCTCTGTCTCTCGATCCATCAACTATGAAACTGTATGATTCCTTCGAGAGAGTATACATCTCATATGACTTCATATGCACATTAACATACCGTTGTATGGACCTTGGCGAGGTCACCAACCAATTGGCCTGTCAGATATGCATACTCAGGCATATAGATGCATATCTTTCTCAGGTCAAGGGATGTGTGCCTAATCGTAGCAATTATGATTGTGGTCTTAGTTTATCTCGACCTCATCAAGTCAACTCTTTGATTTGATTATTCCAATACTTCTGAATCTCTATTCTTATGCATGAGACCTGCATCAAGAAGTCAGTTGGAAGTCAGTCTTTAGAGAAACATTGCCATCGCTTTCTTAAACTGGAGATCTATATTGAATATCGCATGTTTCAAGTCAGTTGTGTCCTCCCAGCTGCATGATCTTCAATATGACCATGGTACATAACCCTAATTGTACAAAATGATCTTATAGTAAGTGAATTCATATTCATTAATTCATTTAATTTCACATAGACATGATAAAATAATAACTTTTATTGCATTAATGGGCCGTCGATTGCTTACAAGTCCAACACCACCTCATAGTCACCATCTTTACAACTACCACTCCCACTCTTATCGCCATCTACCTCACAACTAGGGCTGCTAATCGAACCGAACTGTAACGAACGAACCTATGTTCGAGTTCGGTTCGATAAGGAAGTTCGAAAGTTTGAAAGTTCGAGTTCGAATCCGGTTCGATAAATGTTCGTTAGGATATGTTCGAGTTCGAGTTCATTTAGAAAACGAATGTTCGAGTTCGGTTTGATAATAGTTCGTTAACAATTTAACTTAACTAAAATGTGTTTATATGAACAAGTTCGAAATGGAAGTTCGATAAGAAAGTTTGATAAGCAGTAAAAATAAGAAATTATTCAAATTAAAGTGATATAAAGACTAATAAACACCACAATTTCTTTAACTCGAAATTTATCATGTGTGTAAATACCGAGTTACACAAACAAATACAAACGTATATGCATATATCGAACTCGAACTTTTATCGAGCGAACATATGTTATGTTCATGTTTGGTTCGTTAAGTTATTGAACTAAAATTTGAAGTTCATGTTCAGTTCGTTTAGAAACGAACGAGCACTTTTCGAACTATTATCGAACGAAATCTAATCGAATACGAACATGTTCAGTTCGATTAGCAATCCTACTCACAACCATCTCCCTCATAGCTACCACCCTCACGTTAGTTGCCTTATATACACCATCATCACAACCACTATCCTCATCAACCACCACATTTACACCACTTAACCTTGTATCCACAACTATACATCATCTACCTCACATCCAACACCTCATAGACAACCCATACAACTACTATTGTAACATCTGGATTCTAACAAACCCGAACTCGACCCGAATAAGGTCCGAATAACCCAATAAAGTTGTTGGTCAATGCTAAACAAACTAAAATGATCTATTGATCGTGAATCAAAAGTCGTTCGAGCGAAATCGACCAAAAATCGGTCGCTTCGTAATGCGTGCCGCGAAAAAGCCGTGATGCAAATTCGGAAATCATGAAACAAACCGAGATCGTCATTAGATCCGATTCGACAAAACAAGACCAACGGAATCGACTGTTCGCCAATCGGATGTCGTTTGTATTTTAGTTCCGCAAAATTTAACCGTAAATCAAAATCGTATCTCAAACATTTCGGGGGTCCAAACCCGCTCAAAAATATATCAATATTATACGCATATCGACCGTCATTCTGAGACGATTGAAATGAGATATTTCACGTCGAAATCCGATGCTTGAGGCGCGGTTACGGTCAACTTGAAGTATGTCAAATAAGATTGGATTTTTTTATTTTAGAAAAATAAATAAATACAAAATTGCTACAGTAACCATGACAGCAGACTGCTCCAGGTCAGTCTAAAAAAAAGGAATTATAACATCAGCAGGCTGATGTCAGCATGCTGATATCATGCATGATGTAATTGAAAGTGAGAGGTAGGAAACTTCCTAGCTATTTCCCCTCCTCTTCCTATTTAACCCCAAAACTTCAGTCGAGACTTCCATTTCCTCTTCCAGCTTCTGAAATCTGCAACTATTGTTTCTATTTCATTTCCATTCTAAGCCCCTTGAGCCTTCAAATCTCCTGCTGAAACTCCATTTCAAGATCTGATGTAGCTTGGAGCTTTGGAGGTGCTCCAAATCCAAGAAAAACTTGGAGCAATTGCTGCTACCTCACATTTCCAGCCTTGCATGCAGAATTGACTTCAAGATATAAAGAATATTAGGTACATCCCCTTCCCCTTATTGCTACCATGCATGAAATTACTCCACATTTTGATCCATGTTGAATGATTATTGGTTTTTTTGAGCTTGTTGGGCTGTGACTGTTACATGCATGTGAATAGGAGCCTGAATGATTGGGATTTGGTCATCCACCACATTAGGAGTTTGTTTGCTAAAATCTCTGAAGATCATTAGACATGGGTCAAGGGAATTCAACAATTATGTATCAATTAAAAAGTTTTGTTTGGGATGGCAGGGATGTGCATTTCTATTCTTGGTCCATGTTTCTATTTTTTTCCAGAATGTATATACATTCCAGCATGTGCTTTAAAATGTAGTATTTTCACAAATATTGCTCCTAGAACATCCTTGAATTGATCCAAATATGAAGGCACTGAATTCTGAGAAGAAAAGACCAACACTCATATAATTATTGAAAACATATCTAATTGATTTTTGTTTAGAAGTAAGATCCTGCAAGTGTTCTATTATTATCATGTCTTCTTTTGCACTACTTTAAGGAAATGGCAAACTTGCGAACTTAATATGCTTTCAGGGTTAGTTGTCAAACTTCAAAAGTTGATGCCAATCTGTTTATTTGGATTTATAAAAAGATAATAGCCATAAGTATTCGGTGGTTGGTATTGATTAAGTTACAATTCGCGTCAACATTTACTGGTTACATATTAAAATTTTGGACATATATATATATTCATGCAACAGAAAGTTAAATAACTAGTTATTAAGTAAAGTACAATGTCATGTTTTATACCAGAATAACTATTATGAACATGTGAAAATTATAATTAAGTTATTAACTTTTGTCCACATTTAATAGATATGTATCAACACAAAGATTAAATGATCAAGCAATTGATAGTGACGATACATGTTAGGGCGGGGTTGTATGGTTTGAACCAAGTAGGCATATGCAAGAGAATTTCGGACCCTTGTAAATGAAGAGAGAGTAAAGGGATAATTCTTGAATTTATAATAACTATAGATCACAAGTTATAAGAATTATGGACAACACATCCAAATATATACAGTTAACAAAGATTGTGAAAGGTTGGAATAGACAAGTAAATGAAATTGATGATAACAAAGATATCAATTTGATTATTAACCAAAACACTTAGGTCTAAACAAAAAAAAAGATCGAGAAAGGGTTTTCTGCCATATAGTAAAATCCAGGAGCTCATATGGTATAGGAAAATTATAATTTGTGAAGGGAAAAATGTTGAAATAAAATAAATACTGTCTTAAAGAAGAATGAATAATCATTGTTGACTGCCCCTTCCAGCATCCTGGATTGCTACTGAAGTGACCAATACCCTTAGAGGACCTTGTAATATTTAAAAGTTGTTAACAAGAAAACCTGCAGTATAGGAGGGTTGTCTGGTAATAAGGAACATCTCATCCGTAGACATTTACTGATGGCTCAGTAGATATACAATGAATCACAATCCCCCAGTTGAAGTGATGTTCTCTCTTGTTTCTAAGTGATAGTCATTTCGTAAAATAATATGAGATGCAGGAGCCATCCTTGATTAGTTTCTGGTTGGAACAATCATCAAAGCAGTAGTTTCCAAAGTTGGCTGATCTAATGGGTATGTACATAGTGGTCCTAGCGTTTGATTTGAATGAAAATTAGGTGTGTGCATCATGCTATAGTAGAACAAATGGTAGGTGTTTATCTTTAGCTTATTAATCAATGTTGACACAGATATACAGACTAGTGAACATCAGTGATACCAAATTATTGTGCCGATCATGGTGACCTTTGCGCCTGACCGTGCGAGGGCGCGGTGACCCTCACCTGGGCGGGAGATAGAAAGCCCAGTTAAGGCAGTGGCCGCCAAGTACGCGAGTCTAGGATCCCAGTCCTTTTCACGGTTTTTATGCGAGCTCGCAGTATTTTTACGCCTCGTTGGGATCCCGACTTTAGACTAGTTCCGCTGACCCTTTGTTTTAAGATACCCAAGTGATGAAACTCGATTTCATCAGCTTAATTTGCCCATTTTAACTCCCTTGCTTAAATGTGCATCAATAAAAAATAGATAAAATCTTGTAATTATCAGAGTCTTGAATAAATTAAAAATCACAAAAAATGTCAAAATTAAAAATCGTGGTGTTTTTAGCCTTAAAAATACCCTCAAAAATATTTCTTGTCTCTAATTGACCTCATCTCCATTTTTGGTCAACATGAAACTTGTAGATCTCATCGAGATCTACAACTTTCATGTTTTGAGTTTTCTCAAATTCGGCCATTTGCCCCTTCATATCTCACAATATCTCTGTGAATAACCAGATTGGGCCACGTAGCTCTTTCTAGTTGAGCCACGTGGCCGCATCACCGCGCGCCACGCGCCCTTGCCCAGCCATCGTCGGATGAAGGCCAAGGAGCCTTCATCACAACCATCCATCTCGCACTCAATGTCAGTCGTCAGATCAAGCTCCCGATCTCATCATCGCCATCCGCTAGCACCGGTCCCTCCTTTCGCCACGCATCGCATCCTCCGCCGTCCGATCATCTTCTGGAGCTCAGATCTCTTCCACATACTCCCGCTACGATCTCAACCCTCCGATCTCTCTCCATCTGTGATCCGGGCCGTCCATTAGCGCTTAGTTCTAAACACAACACGTGGCACGCTCCGCCACCCTTCGATCATGTCACCTTAGACCTAATCTCGACCGCCCGTTAGTGCCCAGTTGTCCGCCGCTGGATCTCAAGATCCAACGGCCAGAGCATCTTCGTCAACCTCCCGCTGGCCCTCTCTCCCGCATTCGCCATCTCGCGAACCTTCTTCCTCCTTCCTTTTTCTTCGCGTCTCCATCCATCTTCTCCACTCGCTAACACCCCCATAATGTCCTCCCATCATCCCTTTTCTTTACCGGTCGTCACGCACTCCACGCTGTCTCTCCGTCCGCTCCATATCGCCCACTCAAGTCACGAACTCCACCTCTGAAACTGCCATCTCCCCACTTTCAAATATGTTGTCTCCTCCACCAGATGACGTGGTCCACCTATACGTAGGGAATCACCTAGCACTCCTCCGCTCCCCGGTGACAACGAGGGAGCGTCATGGAGCGCGAAGGCCGTGCTATCCTCCGGTGCTGACCCCTGGCAGACGACAACCAGGCATGCGGTGCTCAACCACCGCCAAGCTGCTCCAAGTAGCGATGGGGTCCATCAATGACCCGGGCCTCTCTATGAAGCTCAAGCACAAGCTCCGTTCCGCCATTTTCCAGGTAAGCTTCTCAGATCTTATCCTTGCATTTTTATTCAAATTCTTTAATTTTATTGGTCTTCTACCTACGCCGTCTTCATCCACTGATCACCCTGATAGTTTCATTACACTATTCACGTGCTCAACCCGATCCCCTTCCCCATTTCTCCATCACCTGAACACCCCATCCACCTTCATCATCATTCCTCGGAGATGAAGAACAACAGGGCTCCACTTTCCCCCCACGTAGCCCTCCCACTTCACTCACGTTCACTTTCCCTCGCTACGGTTGTACACTAAGTTTGCAGGATCGTCAATGATCAGAGAAGAAAAGCCATCTCCGATCTCCTCTTCCGCCATCGACGACTCCTCATCGACAGGAGCCACAAGCCCATTCCAAGCTACCTTCGAGCTTCAGTCAACTTCACGAGGACCTCAAGAGTCTTTTCAGACCCTCAACGAGCAAGGAGGACGAAGGAGGCGCTCAGGGCATCTCGTTGGAGCTCTAAACTCTCCGCTATTCCCTCGGCGGAGGGAGAAGGATGAGGACATACATATGCTGTTGGATGGCACCCCTCGGTATCCATCCAACGGCTCAACTTCAACCACGCCTTCTTCAGCCAACTGTATAGGGAATGTCGGATCCTCGAGATCTGACGGTGCAAATGCAGCCACGTCGACACCAGCAGCCAATTCCAACTATCGTCCGCTCTCGATGATCGAACGGTCTTCGATGGTACACGTGTCAGCACCTAAGCTTGTCCAAGCCGCAACACCATACCAGCAGGCTCGGGGTTCCCGAACCTATCCCGAGCCTCTTCAGAGACCTGAGCCGAGCCGAAGCTGGCCCGAGCCTCCAACGAGCCCAAGCCTTCTCCGAGCCTGGACACACGTGTCTTTGACACGTGATGGCTGGAAATTTGCATGGAGGCCCACGGAATTCTTCAAAAATGCATCCAGGTCCTGAGCTCATGTGTTGTCCACATGCGCCTGGGAGTATTTTGCATTTATACCCTTGTGGGTATTCATAATTGCAAAAATACCCCTGCACGTGTGGAATAATTATGGGGAAGGCCTCGCGCTTATTCTCAATTGCATTTTAGTCCTTCCCAGGGGCCTGTTTGCTAGTTATCTTGTATGTTTTCTTGTGTTTATGCCCCTGACTTCACTTGTGTAAATCTTGAGCATCCTAGCTCCTATTGAGTCGATTTCAGTGGCATTTTGAAGCTCTCTTTATTGTCTTCTTTATGGCATGCTTGTCTTTTCAATTTGACACTATGAAATTTGATGTGTTATTTTATTTGTTAAGTGTCTTGATTTCTATGATTCTCGTGCCTAATTTTTTAACATGAATGAAGAGTGCTTTGTTATTTGACCCTGATTTGACTTGTATTTTAATGGCTCAAGTATTTATGACCAAGGGCTTATTTTCATTGCATTTCATCGCATTCATTTGCATGCTTAAAAAGTAATAAAAAATGCATGTTTTATATTTGCTTGATGTATTGTCTTGTCTTCTTGTATTGTTTGACCTATTGTTCTCTAACTCAACACTTAATTAATGAATAAGAGTTTGAATATCACGAGAGAGGCTCGTGTCCCTGAGTTCGACCTTGGTTTCTTACCAAGTAAAATAAATTAACGACCATCTGATTTCATTGCCATATCCAAATTTGATGGTCTTTGATGGACCAAATCCAACCCGATTGCAACGTTCTGAGTGCTAATTCCGCACTCTTAAAGGGCTGGATTTGCGGTTTATCAAATGGCGTCGTTGCCGGGGACACGACTCATTTATTATTTGGTTTTTTATTTATTTAATTAAGTGTTTCTTTTATATAGGTCAATTTGCCCATTTAGTTTGCATTATAAAATTTTTTCTTCTCGATTGATCTCTAACATTTGCTTGTGTGATAGGGCCCTTGATTGTTCGAGAAGAGGAGCAGGTGCTTCCCGCTGCGAGGAGCTGCAAAAGCATGATTGGAACAAGTCGAAGAGAAAAAGATAAAAAGAGTGTCATTTTTGCATATCATTTTTTATCATGTAATAATCGTCTTTACAACGGTCTTCGATTGAAGACTCGCGATTGTAAACGAACGAATGTGGTTGTGTGGGGATTGTCCCCACTTGAGTGTCGACCTAGGACCAGGCACACGACTCTTCTAGCTAATTTTATCATTCATTTTTCACGTGCTTGCTCGTTGGTAGGACACACTTATAGACACACATAGCCTCGCTTCACTTAGCCAAATTTAAAAGACATTCTTCCTCACTAATAGAAGCATGTTAGGTGTGGCTTTTTGAGCGACTTGCATACATTATTTTGGTTTTTAAAACAGTCTAAGTTTTCACGTATCTTCGCCAAGGCACTGCATGTTTTATCGCTTAGCATAGATCATGGTTTTTATCGAATACATGGTTTTTCTCGATTTCCCCTCCTAGCTTGATCACCTTGGTTAATGGAAAATGGTAATGAACGGTAGACGATGATTGCTTGATTATGTACTCACTTTAATTCAGTGACAACCTTAATAACTGGGACTGTTAATTGCAAGTCAACCTAAAAATAGAGTAAAATATTGTTTTGGGAGAGCAACACCTTCGTACGCAGTGGATTTTACTTAACATTTTTTCCACGTAAAGATAAAATGTTTTAATCACCAATAAAACCGACAAGATAATAAACCAACATCTGTTGGTTTCATGTGTGAGTTGGTGAAATTGAAGTGTGTTGCATGCTTGATTGAGCCATGTTTGCTCTGACACCCTCCCTAGAGCCTTAGACACTCCATTAATCTCCGCAGGTTCATCCACTCATTTGTATATCCATCCCTCTTCTTCGTTCACCTTGGGTCTCTCCCAACATCAAATCTCCATCTTTATACTTAGGCTAATCTCAGCCTAAGTATAGGGGGGACCAGAGTCTCTGTGATTTTCTCTACTCATCTTTTCTTGCCTTTATACTAGGTTATTTCTAACCTAAGTATAGGGGGATCCCTCCTAAGTTCTTGTATAGTTCTCTATATTTAAATGGACCTATAAAATTGTATCATCTAGTGCTATGAGGATATAGCAAAGTTTAAGTATAGGGGGGTATACCGTATATACACTATATTTACTTTAGCTATACTCTAAAAATTTTTGAAAAATTTAAAACTTTTTGACTAAAGTAAAATCCTTTGAACTAAGTGGACTCAGTGGTTTTCACGGCTTTCTATATTATGTTACACTATTTTTATAAAAATATTTTTGAAAATAATTTGAAAAATAAGTTTCTCTTGTTTTGAAAAGTCTTTTGAAAATATTTTGAAAATTTTTATTTGTGTGACATGGTATTGAAAATTCTTTTTGATTTCAAGGAAAGTTGAGTCTAACCTGTGTTCTAACCTCTAATTAAAAATCCATAAAAAAATCCAAAATTCCTTTAAGAGTCATTAGTGACTACTAAGCCCAAATAAGTAGCCGCGTTCAGTGAGAGTTCGCCCTTAGCAGAGTGGGTGGTTTAGAGGACATCGCGTAAGGCCCCGTCCTCATGTAACAGGCTCTGGCCTGTACTTACACCCATACTGGTTGAATGCTGATGCATCTACTTAATTGAGTTTAGGCAGTCATAATGTCTCTCGAAGTTAGAAAAATGTGTGTTTGTAAATGAAGGAGTTAGATTAATCCTCTACAATTGCACTTCCACCCAGGATCTGAAATGTTCAAGGAAACTTAGTTAATGAGAACTTGAGATTTTAGGTTAACCTGCCTTAGCCATCAGGGTTTTAGACTTAATCATCCACATTCCCCTAGATTTCTAGATTTGCATGCTATATTTCATGCTTAGTCTCAGACCATAAGAATATGATCAGCACATCACATGCACGACTGCGGTTTCGATGAGATGAGTTGATTCTTCACTTGAGGGATTGGGATGAGGGATTCGAGTCCGGACTTGATCTAATGATGCTCGAGGATGGGATAAAATCTTTGAAGGCTTCATGAAACCTGAGTGTCAGCAATTTTAGCCAGTATGAGAACTTGGTTCTTATACTAATATCTTGCCATTGACCTAAGTACCAGGACATGAAATAAATAAAAATTGTTGATCAGTATGCGCCAACTCTTGGTAAAAGCAGTGGAGCTAGCCACAAGTACTGCAAATCAATGAAATGTCTAAGAAAAGCTCTCATTCCACAAAGTCAAATATCAAAGAGCTTCCACCAAAGGCGAGCGCTTCCAACCATTTCAAAGTGTCCACTTGGACCACTGCTATTAGGACCAGGAGTCGGGTTTGCACCAAAAAAGGGCTCTGCATCGTAAATGTTACAAGTATGGGTGTAGAAGGTACGATAGGTACTCAAAAAAGACACACCCCAGTGTATTCCCAAAAAAACAAGTGCAGACGGCTCCAACTTCTCTAGACGGACGCACTGATCAACACCAAAAAAATATGTTGCGTAAAAAGGCACTAGAGAGAATCCTTGTTCCAATGAGAGGAAGTGAAGAAATGACACAATCCCATGCCCTCCATTACTGGCCTTCCATCTACATTTTTAAGTCTGACAACTAAAGAGACGGTGAACTGAACGCAAGATTTGATTTATTCTCTAGTGTTGAGGATTGGGTCCTTAGGAGAGTTTCTCGGACCAAGACCTTGTGTGAAGTTTTGACTCTACTCTCGTGAACGCAGTCAACACTAAATGTTATACCCTTAGTCTATATGTACATCAGAGAGAGTCTGGATAATTAGAGGAATCGGGTGACTCCTGATTAAGGCTAGGTTGAGCTCTAAAATTTTGGACCTCTAAAGTTAAGTGGACTTAAACAGATTGGATCATGTACTCACTTGCACAAGGGGGTTAAATCAGCTTATTCATTCTCTTTGATGCTCGGGGACGAGCATAGTTTAAGTATAGGGGGTGATAAAACTCGATTTCATCAGCTTATTTGCCCATTTTAACCCCCTTGCATAAATGTGAGTCAATAGAAAAACAGATAAAGTCTTGTAATTATCAGAGTATTGAATAAATTAAAATCACAAAAAATGTCAAAATTAAAAATCGTGGTGTTTTTAGCCTTAAAAATACTCTCAAAAATATTTCCTGTCTCTAATTGACCTCATCTCAGTTTTTTGTCAACATGAAACTTGTAGATCTCATCAAGATCTACAACTTTTATGTTTTGAGTTTTCTCAAGTTCGGCCATTTGCCCCTTCATATCTCACATTCTCTCTATGAATAACCTGATTGGGCCACGTGGCTCTTTCTGGTTGAGCCACGTGGCCGCATCACCTCGCGCCACGCGCCCTTGCCCAGCCACTATCGGATGAAGGTCGAGGAGCCTTCATCGCAACTGTCCATCCCACACTCAATGTCAGTCGTCAGATCAAGCTCTCGATCTCATCACCACCATCCGCTAGCGCCGGTCTCTCCTTTCGCCACGCGTCGCATCCTCTGTCGTCCCATCATCTTCTGGAGCTCAGATCTCTACCACATACTCCCACTGCTATCTCAACCCTCTGATCTCTCTCCATCTGTGTTCCGAGCCGTCCGTTAGCGCTTAGTTCTAAACACAACATGTGGCACGCTCCGCCACCCTTCGATCGTGTCACCTTAGACCTAATCTCGATCGCCCGTTAGCACCCAGTTGTCCGTCGTTGGATCTCAAGATCCAACGGCCAGAGCATCTTCGTCAACCTCTTGCCGGCCCTCTCTCCCACGTTCGCCATCTCACGAACCTTCTTCCCCCTTCCTTTTTTCTCCGCGTCTCCATCCATCTTCTCCACTTGCCAACACCCCCATAATGTCCTCCCATCATCCCTTTTCTATGCCGGTCATCATGCACTTCACGCCGTCTCTCCGTTCACTCCATATCGCCCACTTAAGTCACGAACTCCACCTCTGAAACTGCCATCTCCCCACCTTCAAATATGTTGTCTCCTCCACCAGATGACGTGGTCCACCTGTACGTGGGGAATCACCTAGCACTCCTCCGCTCCCCGGTAACAGTGAGGGAGCGTCATGGAGCGCGAAGACCGTGCTATCCTCTGGTGTTGACCCCTGGCTGACGACGGCCAGGCATGCAGTGCTCAACCACCGCCAAGCTGCTCCAAGTAGCCGATGGGGTCCAGCGATGACCCGTGCCTCTCTATGAAGCTCAAGCACAAGCTCCGTTCCGCTATTTTCCAGGTAAGATTCTCACATCTTATCCTTGCATTTTTAGTCAAATTCTTTAATTTTATTGGTCTTCTACCAACACCGTCCTCATCCATTGATCACCCCAATAGTTTCATTACACTTCCACCATTCATGCGCTCAACCCGATCCCCTTCTCCATTTCTCCATCACCTGAACACCCCATCCACCTTCATCATCCTTCGCCGGAGATGAAGAACAACAGGGCTCCACTTTCCCCCCACGTAGCCCTCCCACTTCACTCACGTTCACTTCCCCTCGCTGCGGCTGTACACTAAGTTTGCAAGATCGTCAATGATCGGAGAATAAAAGCCATCTTCGGTCTCCTCTTCCGCCATCGACGACTCCTCATCGACAGGAGCCGCAAGCCCATTCCAAGCTACCTTCGAGCTTCAGTCAACTTCGCGAGGACCTCAGAAGTCTTTTCAGACCCTCGACGAGCAAGGAGGACGAAGGAGGCGCTCAGTGTAACATCCATATTCTAACAAACCCGAACTCGTCCGATTTTGGGTCCAATACACCCAATAGCGTTGTCGGACAATACTAAACAACCTAAAACGACCAATTGATCATAAATCAAAAGTCATTCGGGCAAAATCGACCGAAAATCAGTCACACCGTAACGCGCGCCGTGAAAAGCCGCGACGCAAATTCGGAAACCGCGAAACGAACTGAGACCGTCATTAGATCCGATTCGATGAAAGAAAACCAACGAAATCGACCGTTCGTAAATCGGAGGTCGTTTGATATTTTTTAAATCGCAAAATTTAACCTTAAACAAAAACCGTACCCGAAAATTTCGGGGGCTCAAAACTCGACCAAAAGTATATCAATATTATACTCATATTGACCGTTATTTTGAGACAATTGAAACGAGATACTTTACGCTGAAATCCGACGCTTGATGCACGAGTACGGTCAACTTTAAGTTGATGGAGTTTTGATATATATATATATATATAATATTTTAATAATAAATTCTGAACTATGCACATACAAATGCCGTTGAATTTTTTTTAATTATCTTATTTCTTTTCTTTTACAGCCACTTGTCTTTAATAATTTCTCCACTTGCCATAATAATTTCCACTTGTCAACCTCTAAAGACCCCCCTCTTTGGTTATATAAACACCCACTCTTCTATTGTCATGAGTTGCTCCTCTGGGAAAACTATATTACTGTGATTATCTGCAGTTGTTCTGCAAGTACTTCTCCAAGACCTGCAGCCGAAGTCCTTAAGCTTCAGCTCAGCCATTGTGTTGCTCCAGGAGCAGTCATCTCTGTTACTTCCAATAGAAGTACCAGAAGCCCCCTGATTTCAAGTTGCCAGGCAGTTGTTGGATTGTGCATGCAAGATCACATTGATTTCAAATTCTGAAAGTCTGATTAGGTACAATCCTACTCTTCACCTCTTTGCTGCCATGAATGTATGCTTTCACCTCTCTTTTGTTGACTATTTGTATAAGTTTCACACAATCTGATTCCATATCCAAATTCCAGAAATTAGTTCCTCATCTTACGTTTTAAAGGATCAAATTTTGGGGGAGGGGATGCAAGATTTTTCACCCTATGAACTGTTGGCAGCCTTCACTTTATCTGTGGTCGTATCCATCAATCATATGGATTATTTCCTCATCTAATATGGTGAAAATAATACTCTCTGGATGTTGTATCGTTTCCGTAAATATTTTGACATCATATGATCGTCCGATTGTTCTTACCAGTTAAAACGGTATATGCATTTAGAATTAAATTACAAATCATTACATATCTGGTAAAGTATGTAAAATTTGAGATCAATAATAATTCATCATTTATGTATTGCTTGGTGGACCTTCAGAATCTCTAGATCTGCTTATCTTTTTGCATCTAAATTGTTTGCTCAGTGCATATGGGAGAAATAGTAGCGGGAAATAATACTCGGGAAGAAATTGTATCTTTTCCATTGATATCTCATACCTAGGTTTTTGCAAAAAAATGGTCATATTATATCTCTACTTCCCTGATGTTTCCAGGTGTTTCCAGGACCTGAAATAATCTTCACCACCCAATTTTGATAGCTTGGCATTTTTCTTCTTGAATTCCAATTCCTTTCCTCAATTATTTCATAAAACAAAGTTATAAGCAATACTTAATGAGAATCCACTACATGATTACTGAATTTTATCTAATCAAGCCAGAATAAGCACATATATATATAATGATATCTCATACATATGTTTTGCATATAGATATTGTAGTCATATTACATCTCCTTCCCTGAGAAGATATGAATACTTAATATTTGGTGCTATCGTTTGGATATGGAGAAGGGATTGTGAAAGAATGGGGTTCTGGAAGAAGGAATGACTTAGTTAAGGTGTCAGGTATTCTTCATGATTGTTCTTGTAATTTGTTGTAAAATTGTGGGAGGTTGACAGATCATATGTTATAATTATTATATATATGCTATGTTATACATTGTACAATCTAAAGTTCAAATTATCAAATATTATATTATAGTTGACATAATTGATGACATCTGTTCACAAATAATTAGAACATCCATCCTTGAAGCTTGGAGAAGTCATCAAATTTTGGGAGACTGATAGATTATAGGTATATTTATAATGATGATTATACAATCCATGTAATCATATTAGACACCATCAATTGTTCAATTCTTGAGAATTTTGAAACATTACTTCCATGTCTAACATGACATCAACTACTGTACTGTAGAGTAAATTTTCTAAACATTAACATGGTGTAGGTCTCATGAGGATGGTCGTTACTCCTAAAAAAATGTATAAAGAAATGATATTGGTACTGTATATAACTAAACCGTTTCATATATAGATGTAGATGTTATTATTATTAGTAAACTAAGAAATAATAATACTTGAATTAGAAGGTGTGATGCCATAACAAAATGTAATTATTGGATAAGTAGTAAGATTGTTGATCTGAATATGAAAATCTATCCATGAAAGAATAGTTTCAATTCCATTTAATGAAACTAATTATGTGTCATTATTATCAAACCTTACCAATATCTATTTAAATTCCCATGATCCTGTAGAAGAGTTTTGAAATACAAAATGTTAGAATATTAATATCATTCTCTTAGGAAGTCATCAATTGATTATTTAGATCATTATGCCAAATAATTCTCATAAATTAATTTTTGTGATTTACTGAATATCATTATTATGACAGAAGGCCTAGACTTGTTCAGTCAACCCCAAAGTGACATCAACAAGATTGATTTACCAAGTAATCCACATCTGTAGAATTGAGAAAGAGATGAATAGGAAAGTAAGTGAAGAATGATTGTGTATCAGTAATGACTCATAATTTATTTTGCCGGTCATGGTGACTTTTACACTTGACCGTGTGAGGGGGCGGTGACCCTCAACTGAGCGGAGGAAAGGAAGCTCAGTTAGGGCAACGGCCGCCAAGTGCGCGGGTATAGGATCCCAGTCTTTTACACGGTTTACGCGAGCTCGCAGTGTTTTTACGCCTCGTTGGGATCCTGACTTTAGACCAGTTCCGCTGACCCTGTTTTAGGATACCTAGGCGGGGGATCCTTGGTTTTCAGTTTTACGTACGAGCTCGGTTGCCCGTTACCGGTCGGGCTGTTTTTCTAGAGTGACTTTTCCGGGAAGTCTCTCTCACCCGTCTCAGTGGCGTAGTTGGGGAGCAGACCTATCCCTCTATTGGACCGTCCTTCCAACTAGAGGGCGATACGGAAGAGCCATTTGTAGGCTTCTTCACCGCTTGAATTTTCTTTCGCCAACAGACTTGGCGATTCTACATCCAGATCATCTATATCTACATCTAAATCATCAAGAGTTGCATCTGAGAGAGTTAGAGTGAAGGTTTGGAGGAAATTACAATTAAATTTGAGTTGATTGGAGGTGACTTTAATCTGATTCGAAATCCCTATAAGTTAGTGGACGTGTTGGGAACTTAGTTAGGATGCATTACACAACACCGCATGCCTACGGAGGCCCCCCAACCCTTAGTTTAATACCTTAGAGTCATAGTGTGAGGTTACACACAGACCAAGACCACGGACTATCCACTAACTTAAAAGGAGTAAATAGAATTAAGGATCAAATCCGTCATCATTATATCAGTCCATCATTGGAAACCATGACATGATCTCAATGATAAGAAAGTAGTATTTACATGTGCCATCAAGTTCCGCAACATGATCTCCAAGACCCAAAATCATGATCTTAAAATACAGGAAATCATTATATGTTAGGGTTTGCCATCTAAACTTTATATAAATATATATATATGGGATGAATGGGAAAAAGGGGAGAACAAAGGAACTTAACACCAAACAGTTGAAAACCCTTTTATTTACGCAAGTAGATGTAAATTGTAGTTATTCCACCTTTCTACTTGCTCTCTTTTGCACATTATAAATAATTGTTATTTTTTTTAAACTACGGGTTTGTATTCACAATTGTGACTCCTTTTCTTCCTTGCACGCATGGCAGGAAAGGAGTCTATTGTTCAGTAGCTATACAGGGTTCCAGGAGACAAGGTTTGTACCAGACGGTATGTAGTTTTTGTTACAGTTTTTAGTTCAATTGATATTGTAAAATGCTTCTTCTCTTCAATCAAATTTTTGGGATGTTGTATGTACAGACAGACATTGTACATGTTGTAAAAACATATGGAAATTAATGAAATGAATTTCTGGTGACTTTTATCTCTGTGATCTTGTGGTTGTGAATGTGGATGTGAATGTCACTTGCAAATATATTCATTGCGAAAAATTTCCCCATAAAATTATGCTTTTAATGCGATGTCATAAATGGAATTTCGCGAATTGTGTCGTAAACGGGTACCCGGATCCTGAGGGGTTGACAATTTGGTAACAGAGCAGTGGTACCCCGATACGCACATTCGCAGTATTTCAATTCCGATCGCATTAAGTTCTCGAATAGTGACAGTCTTCCGACTTGTCGTGAGTTCGAGAAGGGAAATATGACATTCATATTCAATAACCACAGATGCCACCGATTTCATTAATTTTCATATTATATCCCAAGAAGAGAAAAAGCGTATACTATAAGTATTTCCAAATGGTACTTTTATGACTAAAAATGGTTCTCATGCAGAGCCATATCATCCCAACCAGATCAGGAGATGACTAACGAACTAGCACACATACTGACTACTCTTACCGAGCTTTCCATGTTTATTTGATTCTGATGTGACACATTCTTTTCTTGCTTCGAGGCTACTACTTTCTTTAGGTAGAGTCGCAGAGACTCTCTCTTCTCCATATCACATCCGAGGGCCAGGTGGCCAGTTATTTATCATTTCCCTGATAGTCAGGCACTTGCCCGTACTGATTGGCGGTCATGAGATGATCTCAGATTGTCTACTTCTGCAGCTTGATGAGTTCGACTTGATTTTGGGCATGGATTGGTTATCCGCTCATCATGCACTAGTTAATTGCTTTAGAAAGACAATTGTCTTCAAGATTCCTGATCTACCCGAGTTCACTTTTTAGGGTACTTTGCATGACTCCACCATGGAGTATATTTCAATGTTGCGGGCTCAGCGACTTGTTGATCAGGGTTGTGATACATATCTTGCATTTATTCGGGAGGTATCTGACCAGGAGCCGATGATACATGACATCCGAGTAGTATCAGAATGCCCAGATGTGTTTCCTGATAAGCTACCAGGATTACCTCCTGAGAGAGAGAGATCGAGTTCGAGATCACATTGCTGCCAGATACACAGCTGATCTCTATGGCCCCATATCGCATGGCACCAGTTGAATTGAGGGAACTGAAGGTGCAGTTGCAGGAGTTGCTAGATTTGGGATTCGTGAGACCGAGCACTTCACCATGGGGTGCTCTGGTTCTATTTGTCAAGAAGAAGGATGGATCCATGAGGTTATGTATTGACTACATGCAACTGAACAAGAGAACTGTGAAGAACCGTTATCCTCTGCCTCGCATCGATGATTTATTCGATCAGCTCTAGGGATCTTCGGTTTTCTCGAAGATCGATCTTCGCTCAGGCTACCATCAGCTGAGTATTAGAGAGTCTGATATTTCAAAGACTGCTTTCAGGACTCGGTATGGACATTACGAGTTTGTTGTGATGCCATTTGAGCTCACCAATGCACCTGCGGCTTTCATGGATATGATGAATAGGATCTTCCGTCCATACTTGGACAAGTTTGTAGTGGTATTCATCGATGATGTGCTCATTTACTCACGGAATGAATGGGATCATGCAAATGATCTACGAATTGTTTTGGATACATTGCGGAAGCACAAGCTATATGCCAAGTTGAGCAAGTGCGAGTTCTGGTTATCCCAGGTCTCATTTCTCGGGCATATCATTTCTGGAGCAGGCATTGCAGTTGATCCTGCGAAGATAGATGCAGTTATGTCTTGGGAGCAGCCCAAGACTGTCACGCAGATTCGGAGCTTCCTTGGGCTAGCAGGTTATTACAGACGCTTCGTCAGCGGATTTTCACGCATTGTTCGCCCTCTGACACGATTGACGCAGAAGGGAGTTCCATTTATTCGGGACGATTCATGTGAGCATGCTTTCCAGACACTGAAGGAGAGATTGACTACAACGCCTATTCTTGCTCTTCCTTCTGACACTCAGGACTATGCGATATACACAGATGCATCTGGAGAAGGTCTAGGAACAGTGTTGATACAGAGAGGACAGGTTATTGCTTACGTATCACGACAGTTGAGATCGCATGAGCAGAACTACCCCACACATGACTTAGAGCTGGCGACAGTTGTCTTCGCCTTGAAGATCTGGCGCCACTATCTATATGGGGTGAACTTCGAGATTTTCACGGATCACAAGAGCCTAAAGTACATCTTTGATCAGAAGGAGCTGAACATGAGACAACACAGATGGCTTGAGCTACTGAAGGATTATGATTGCACGATCTCTTACCATCCCGGTAAGGGAAATGTGGTGGCTGATGCACTTAGCAGGAGAGCGCATGCAGAAGGTACAGCGAACTGGCTATACACATGGGATACGCTTGCAGCTTTGAGCGATTGGCATCCTCAGGAGAGCGCATCCATTTCTACCGCCGTGCCTCCACGATACAACAGTCTTTGGGATCGTATTGTAGAGGGACAGAAGGCAGATCCTTGGATATGAGATAGATACATGCGCGCCGTCAAGGATGAATTTGATGATTTTGTCGTGACAGAGTCTATTTTATGGAAGGCAGGACGGGTCGTTGTACCCAATGACGAGCAGCTTCGCAGAGACATTCTGGATGAGGCACACAGTTCACGGTTATCTATCCATCCAGGTAGCACGAAGATGTACCGTGACCTGCGTCGACATTTCTGGTGGGATGGGATGAAGCGCGATGTGGCGCTACATGTTAGTAGATGCATGACCTGTCAGATGGTCAAGGCCGAGCACAGGAGACCACCAGGTTTACTGCAGTCTCTCCCCATTCCCGAATGGAAGTGAGAGAGCATTTCTATGGATTTTGTCACAGGTCTGCCGAAGACGCCAGGAGGCCATGATTCCATTTGGGTCGTTGTTGATAGGTTGATCAAGTCAGCCCATTTTATACCTGTCAACACGACTTACACTCCGTCCAGGTTGGCCAAGCTCTATGTGCAGAACATTATCAGGCTGCATGGTATACCAAGAGAGGTGGTGTCTGACAGGGATTCGAGATTTACATCTCATTATTGGCATCAGTTTATATCAGCATTACAGACAGAGCTGAGGATGAGTTCTGCATATCATCCGCAGACAGATGGGCAGAGTGAGCGCACCATTCAGACGCTAGAGGATCTACTTCGCGCATGCACTTTGGAGTGGAAAGGGTCCTGGAAGGACCATCTGTCGTTAGTGGAGTTCACGTACAACAATAGCTATCACTCCAGTATTGGCATGGCACCATTCGAAGCCCTATACGGGCGAAGATGCCTCACACCTCTCAGTTGACGTGAGGTAGGTGATCATGCTCTCTATTCCGTAGATCTCCTGGAGGAGACTGCGAGAGCTATTGATCTTGTGAGACGGAGGCTTCTGACGGCACAGAGTCGCCAGAAGAGTTATGCAGACCGTCGGAGGAGAGACTTAGAGTTTCAGGTAATCTAATTATTTTCTCCTCATCCACTCAATTATGATATATATGTGTTCAACTTAATCTCATACTAATGACATTCCTATAAATTATAGGTTGGAGATTGGGTATTTTTGCGAGTATCTCCCATGAAGGGAGTGCAGAGATTCGGTGTTCGTGGCAAGTTGGCGCCACGATATGTTGGACCGTTCGAGATTCTTGCTCGAGTGGGGAAGGTTGCTTATCGAGTAGCCCTTTCTCCACATCTTTCAGCTATTCATGATGTTTTCCACATATCCAATCTGAGGAAATATGTCCACGACCCTCGGCACGTCATCAGTTACGAGAATCTTGACGTAGAGGCAGATCTGACTTATGAGGAGAAGCCAGTCCAGATACTTGATCGTGCTGTGAAGAAGCTTCGCAGCAAAGAGATTTCATTGGTCAAGGTTTTGTGGCACCGATGACGAGTCCGCAAAAGCCGCGTTAAGAATGTATTTTTAATCTTCGTGCATGAAATTAATGAATGTCGTTCGTTGTAGGCGGCAATCGGAAACAGTCAAGAAATAACCACAAAATAATGATTCAATTTTAATCTCGTGGTTTATGTTTATTTTACTTGGGCAAGTCCCAAGGTCGATCACAAGGAGGCAAAGGAACAACCTAGATTAATGTCTATCCAATTTTGAGTTCGGTTTTCAAGGCGGTATTTTTTTTGGAATTTTTCAATGCAAGATGAGATGCAAAATGCAAATTCGGCCTATTTTAGGGACTAAAATGTAAATTTCAATCAAACGATGTCCGAAAAATACGAAACTTGGCCGAGATGTAAAATATGATGAAATAAGTGTACTGTAATTTTTTTGGAATTTTTAGATGCAATATGAATTTTTTATGAATTTTTAACTGCAAACAGAATAAATTTCAATATTTAATTATGATAAATATTAAACCTACTTATTTTCAAGAAATAAAATTATCTAAGATCTATCACTAGGTGATGGATCCCAGAAAAATCCTAAACCTCGAAAATGTGGGGTTTAATACCTATCAAAAATCAAACATTGAAATGCACAAAATGATTTTTACAGGGCAAATAATGCATGCAAATGCAATGATTTTTGGGCACAATGTTCATCAAATTAATCTCTACGATATTTGATTTTTGGGGAATTTTTAGAGATACAGTTAATTAACTAAGAATTTTCGAGCACAGATTGGGTAAAATATTCCAATTTTCGCAAAACAATTATTTATTAATCAACCGTAAATCATGAAAATATCCACAGCATGTCAAAATGTAGAGAATTATATGAGGAACACAGTGCTATTTTTAAATAAATAAAATGATCAAAATAGAGGTCTAAAATGCGGCAGGAGTACAGGGGTATGAACGCAATAATTAAATAAGCAAAGACAATGCAGAGGAGGGGAACTAAGATGCAATTACCTAGATAAAAAGGGGGTTTTCTGCAAAATACCCAATAGGCACGTGCTGTGCACGTGCCCTTGGGAAGGAGATACTGAACTGCAAAATGGGGAACCTCCGAGGGCTTGTTTGCAATTGACCCTTGGTCACGTGCGTCGCACGTGACCTGGGCTGACGTCACCTGACATTCCCCACGCACGTGCGTGGCACGTGCTGGGGCCTCGGGCTCCGAGCCCGGTGGCGAAGCGGCTGAGGCGAGAGGGTTCTGGCTGCTTGACCTCGGCGGTTGCAGAGGACGAAGGCCAGCGGAGCTCCGGTGGTTGTCGATGGCGGTGAGCTCCTGGCGGTGGCGGTTATGAACACGGTGGAGCCGCGGCTGTCGTCAGGTGGAGATGAGGCTGGAGGTTGTCGGCGAAGCTTGGAGGTCGAAGAAGGAGACCGGCTGAGACGTTGGTCGGGGAAGATGAAGTCGAGGGCTCGACGCTGCTGGCGGAGCTGGGGCAGTAATGCGGCAAGGCGCTGCGACGGCCGTGGATGCGCGGCCGGATCTCGCCGGAGAAGGAAGGCGCGGGCTGTCACCACCGCCCTTCGTGGAGGCCAACGGCGGATGTCCTGAGAAAGGGGGCGGCGGGGGCTTTAAATAAGCGAGGGGGCGCGAGGAGTTTGTTGCGGGTTTGGCCGTTGCGAGGCGGCGGGGCGAAGATCACGGAGGTAGCGGAGACCGGGGTCGTTGGGTTGCAATGCGAGATTGGAGGCGGAGGAATCGCGGGTGGTTGGGAGGTAGACGAAGGGTGCTGGCCGTCCGATCGGCCGAGATCGGGCGGCCAGATGGACGCCACGTGTCGAAGAGCTGGGAGAAGCGGGCGCACGTGCAGTGCGCGTGCGGCGGTGGCACGTGCGCTGCACGTGCGTGGTATTTATTATTATTATTATTATTTATAAAAACGAGTTAAAGAAAAGCCCAAAAACTACTGACACGTGGCGGCCTCTGGGGCTGCCACGTGTCAGCACCAGAAAAATCAAAGGAAAAAGAGTTTGTAAAATCAAAAAGAAATAGTAAACGACCCCGGATCGAAAAAGTTTCTTCACGAAAAATACTCATCTCGACGAGATCTACAACTTTCATGAAGACGTCAAAGCCAAATTCGGTCAAATGTGAAAAGTGAATTTTTGGGGTATCCCATGTACATAGAATACCTTGATTTTTGGGTTTTCTAATTTTTTATCATTTTTAAACACGATAAAAATCCGGAAAAATATGGAAAAATCAAAGATAAATAAAAGACATCTAAATCTAATTTTTTTTATTTTTATAAATAAAGAAAATATTAACATAAAATACAGGTCAAAAAGCCGCGAAAATAAGGTACAAAAGAGGCCCAAAACCCAACTTTCACATACGAACTCCGATTCACTAGAACTTGGTCTTGTTTTGAAGGTAGTTGAATGTGCATTAGTTCAAAAGTGAGTAGGATCAAATCGGACACTGGATGGGGAAGATATGTGGCTTTTAGTCCGAAAAATCCTATAACTAGGGTTTGGGTTTTTGGTCCACTTGCCAGGGTTAGTGATTTTTTTGTATTTTTTATTTATTCTTGTTAGTGATGTGTACACAGTGGAAGTGAGTTTGTGGTATGCGGTGTTAGTAGAAAGGAGTTAAAAATAGGGGAATTTAGGCTATTTACAGGTCATTTTTGGCTTGGATTTTTGGCTTCTTATTTTATGCAGAAATTAATGCTAAAATGCAATTCTTATGAAATCATGCATGAATGCTAATTATGCAAAATAAATGCAGAAATGCAGTTGATTTTGAGGGACTTGAGCTTTAATTAATGAGACTTAGAATGGTGAATCTGAGATTCATCATCCCCCTATACTTAAACCATGCTCGTCCCTGAGCATCAAAAAGAAATGCCATGAAGTGAAATGAGACTGGGTTCCATACCAAGACCATGAACTGAAGGTGAAAGTGAAACTAAACTTGACTTTTGGATTAATAATGTGGCGGAACTTCTGTGAGACTTAGAATTTCAAAATCAACAGCCCTTAAGTTCTACACATCATTGACACAGTTTCGGCTCAGAAGTCATCTTAGATCAATCCTCTTCCCAAAGTATACCCTATGAACATTGAATAATCGACTCATGTGTGTGAAGGGTTTTAGCTCTTCCCATTCAGAATGCCGGACTACCATGCTCCTCTCCTCTCCAGTAACTCGTCCTCGGGGAGTCAGGTATTTCCTTCTAAGGTCTGTCGCGCTGTGTTCACAATCGAATGAGGGAGAAGATAGAAGAAAGAGAAAAGAACTGGAGGGTGGCCAGTGTAGTCACCTCTCCTTGTGGAGATAGCCAGTGTAGCCGAGTCTCCACCAAGATCTGCAGGTTTCTGAAGCTTGGACCTTTTTGGTCAGATTTTTATTTGGTAGAATGCTTCTATGTATTTGGAATTTTTGGTGGTTCTGCTCGGATCTTGTTGTGCCCCTACGGATATAGAATCTTTTGTTCCGTACATTTTTTGGGGTCTTAGAAAAATTGTGCCCAGCCGTCCATCCCTTTTCCGAAAAGAGACTCACACAGTCTTCCAACATCCCGTCTGGGTTGAGCTAAGTGCATAGTGCGAGAGTGCGAATTAATTCCCTATTCCAGAGTTGTACCCAGAATGAAGAGACCAGGTTAGACACTAAGAGTCAAACGCTGTACATTGTCATGTGGAACTTAAGGAATTAAGTCACAAAGACCTGAAGCTCTTAAAATCCTATTTCTCGGTGAAGTTCCTCTGAAAATTAGGTGGATTAAGGTCAAGCCCAGACCACTCTCGGTTTCGGCTCATAACTCGGTTCAGAACCCAATGACTTTTCACAGATGCAAATGCATGTGATGTTGGATGGAGTGCAGGTGCGTGAAATGCAGACACTCTTTTTTTTTGACATTTTATGCAAGGGAATTTTTTTTATGCAGAACATGGAATAAGAAGCCTCTTTTTCATTCATTTTTTTTCAGAAAATTTGGGCAAGTCAGTGTTCTCTCTTTTTTTTTTTCAAGTTAGTACCCACCCCGTAAATACATATAGACTTACGCGAAAGTACGAGATATGGGTAAAATATATACAAAGTATATATACAGACCCCCCTATACTTAGCGAGTGCTGTGTCCTCAGAGCACAAGAAGCGTAAAGAAGACATAGCTCGGGCTAAGCGTAAGAGAGTGAGAAAGAAAAAAGAAAAGAAGAAAAAGAATGAAAAGAAAAGCGGTCAGGAAATGAGGAGAGTATATACGGGTGGATGTCGGTTCCCCCTATACTTAGGCTCTGAACAACCTAAGTATGGAAGAAGGATGGATATGGAGCGAATGAGAGTTAGGAGAAGAATGATATATACAGATGGCATTGGTCCCCCCTATACTTAGGCCTTGGCCTAAGTAAAGGAAGAAGCTGTACAAGGAGACCAATGTGGTCGGGAGGGAGGGTGGGTAGCCGATGATTAAGGCGGTTTTCGGCTGATCTTTTTGTGAGCCTGCGGTGGGAGATCATAATGACGAGTCGGAGATGAGGCATATGATTCCCAACTATTGTCAGTGTCATCCTCAGACAAATTATGATGGATAGTGGATGAATTGTTTGAGTCAGATGAAAGATATCCATCATCGGAATTATCCTCAGAGGAGTAGTAATTGAAAGTGGGCATACTCCAAGTATTCTGGTCTTTTTGTTTTTTCAATTGTTTTCTCAGAATTCGTTCCTTCTTGGGGTCAATCAGTTTGTCCTCGGATGAATGCTTAGAAGCACCGGTCTCAGTCAGCTCATACGAAAGAATTCCAGTGTACTTGAAGAATGCAGGAGCATCAGCTTTGGATGAGTAGTAGTTAGGAACGGGAGTTGTCCAACGCGGATTGAATTTTGGATCCTTACGAAGATATGGCTTTAGGGCTGCCGAACAGACTTCACTCATGTAAACCATCTTTTCCGGACCTGATGAGGGATCATCAACTGATTCCTCTTCTGAAAGGTTAAAGGTGACTCTCTTTTTATTTTGTCGTGAAGGTGTCGGTTCACTTGAGTATCCAGATGAATAGCCATTTGAATTCTCCTTGGTCGGTGCTTGGTCTGCGTGCTTTCTCTTAGTCTTTTGAATGTTTGAGCACTCTCGATTTGGGATGATTTGGTCAAGGTATTCAGAGAATGTTGCTCCAGGGTGTGACCATGCATATGTCTCAGGATCGTAGTAGAAAGATTTGTCTATTTTGAGATCCTCGGGGATTTGAATATTGGGGAGAGTCTCTGCATGTTCTTTCTCCATTGATTCGATGTTGGTGCATTCCTGAGTTGAGTTGATGTAATCCATGTAGTCAGAGTAGGTTGACCCAGGGTGTGCCCATGCATAAGTCTCCGGATCATATGATTCATATACATGGTTGTCCATGGTGAGAGCGGCTGGGAATGGAGCAGGGGGGAGATTTTCTAAACCAATAGTCTCATCAACAACCGCTATCTCAGGTGTAGTTGCAGGGGAGGGCTCTTCTACCGCTTCATGGTTACGGTTGTCGGGGACTTCGTGGGTTGCCTCAGAAGATCGTGGTTCCTCAAAGATAGGGTCGGATTTAAGTGCTTCCAATGCTGTGAAATTGATTTCCCGAGTCTCACAATCGATACTCGCCTTGGCCAATTCCAAGAATGGCTTTCCGAGGATGACTGGAGACTGGGTAAATTCTCCTTGATGCTCAATATCAATGATCGTGAATTCTACCTTGAGCGGAGCACCTTGGAATTTCATGATGACAGAAATAATTCCTCTCGGCCGCTTTATCGATCGGTCCGCTAATTGTACAATCTCTCGTATCTTCCGAATCGGTCCGAGTTTGAGTTCATAGAATACAGAGGTCGGGAGGATATTAATTGGTGAATCATCATCAATCCGAGCATGGGTGAAAATTGTGTCTTTGATTTTGCAGTCAAATCTGGGCAACCGCTTCACTATGCGGCTCTTGGTTTTTCTCCTCAACACCAAGGAGGAGGCCATTGACAAGATATGTCTTTCAGTCTTTGTTCGTATTCTGCCCGACTTTTTGTTCATTAATTTATCTGTTATAAATCTTTTAAGGTCGGGGAAGTGTTCAATGGCCTGTATAAAGGGAAGTTCAAATATCAAGCGTTTTTCCAATGCTTCCCGTATAGTCGGATCCAAATTTCACAGATTATCTTCAGTTTCAATTTTTATGAAATTTTCTGAATTTTCAATTTTTTTGTGATTTTCAAATATTTCTATTTTTTTGGTATTTTCTGGGTGGTGTGGGGGTGTGGGGTGTTCTTCAGACGAAGAGGGGCTCTGGTGTTCATGGTGGTGGTCAGCAACATAATCATTTTCAGAACTGTCCATAGGTCCCTGAATATCCTCAGAATTTTCAATCTCAGATCCAGTTATTTCCTCATTCCTTTTACTGTCCGAGCCACCATAGAATGCGATGAATCGATCGGTAAATTTTTGAAATCTCTCCTCTATTGAATTGAATTTCTTATTTATCCTCGAAATATCCTCCTCAAGATTTGGTTCATGATTAATTATGGGAGCAGTAGGTGTATGTTCGATAATTTCATCTTCCATTTTTCTCTTTGTGCTGAGAGGAGAGCTTCTTGGAATATCCGAAATATGCTCAGTATTTTCTGAAAATTTCTCCTCAAAAATAATGGAAGGAGGCTGCTCATAAGGTTCAGACATGTGTCGTTGATTGGTCAAACCTTGATATTGCGGAGTCAACATACAGGGTTTATGTGTTTCTAAGCGGTCAGTCCAGTCCTTTGTATGAGTATCCTGTCTGACGAGGGGTCTATCATGGTCAATTCTATGTTGATGATTATTCAGTGCATGTCCATCCATCTGAGTTTGGTTTCTCTGCCAGTCATGAGGTTTGAAGGGATTTTGATCTTGAAAAGTTTCATTGGCGAGAAACTGAGAATAAGACGATTCGGTCCGAGATGGTAGGTGGTCATTTACGGTTGGATTGTTCGAATAGAAATTTAATGAGGAGGCCGAATTTATCTGCGGGTGAAAGCCTCCCGCAAATGTTGGAGGACTATTGAAATAAGGGGATTGAGTTGATTTGGGCCTAACCGAAACAAATTCATTTTCATAGTATAGCTCTGATGGGTGTTCGGTCATTTTTGAGAGGAATGGGGAGTCGGATCTGTGAGAGTTTTTAGACAAGAGTTCCATTGTGAGGTTTAAATCAAGAGAGGGAAGAGATGATTGCACGGGATAGTCGAGAGAATTTTTATCGAATGTGCGGCTATTGATCTTGAAATCGGTTCACGCACACCAATGCAAACACAATTCAAACCCCGGGTTCACCAACTCACACAATGAAGCCGTAAGAGTTCGGCTATTATCTTTTCAATTTTAGTTGGTGATAAATTCAATCTTGCAAGCCGTTTAGACGAGCTGTTAGGTTTGGAGCTGGGCTCTATCCTAGTGCGCGTCTCTCTCCTCGCTGCAAGATAAATCAAACAATGTCGGGGTTGCTCTCCCGCAGAAATTCTTAATTTTATGGATTTTTAGATCGGCTATATTTAGCAGTCCCAGTTTTATTAAGGCGATCACTGTAGAATTTAGGTGAGCACAAATTCACGTCTACCGTCCAGTCCCAATTTCCTTTAGATTTATGTGATAAAACAAGAGAGAGGAATTCGGGAAAAGCCGATGCACGCGGAAAACTTATGATGAATGCTCAGTTAGAAGACTTACAGTGCCTCCTCGCAATCTCCATGTGGGATGCAATACAGAATTGAAAATTTATACTAAATGCGTGCAAGCCGATGAAAACCGCACCTAAGCAGAAAGTTCTATTAGCGGGAAGAATTGAGTTGAATTTGGCTAAGTTGAACGATCTAATGTGCGTCTCAGTTAAAGTGCAGTGTGGCTTAAGATCCTACGAGCACAGTCAGAAATAAAAAATGCTCTAAGAGCCGTATGTGCAGGTCTATCCTAATCGCCACTCAAGTCGGGCCCCACCCTCTCCGGAGAGTGAAACAGACCACGACCCACCACAAATAAAGTTCAATGTCTTTGTACACACGCGAGAGTCCAAACGGACACCGCTATAAATGAGCAGAAATTAAGAGTGCATAAATTAAAAATCTAGACTCTACTCTCTCTCACGGCTCGACTCGATCTTAATTTAATTACGGTTTCTTCGGGTGTCGGTGAAGATGCGCCGGTTCCTTGAAAAACCGCTCCACGTGCGCCGGATACCTCGCAAGAAAAATAAGAGAGGTTGTAAGAGAGTGACTCAGAAAATAATCAAAAATAAAATAAATGAAAGAAATGCTGAAAAATAAATACAAGAAATAAAATGGGATTTACAATGAAAGAATCGGGGGTCAGACTACCCGAATTCGGCAAACCGAACAAAAATTTTCGAAACAAAAACTAAGCCGTTTGCCTCCCCAGCAACGGCGCCATCTGACGAGTCCGCAAAAGCCGCGTTAAGAATGTATTTTTAATCTTCGTGCATGAAATTAATGAATGTCGTTCGTTGTAGGCGGCAATCAGAAACAATCAAGAAATAACCACAAAATAATGATTCAATTTTAATCTCGTGGTTTATGTTTATTTTACTTGGGCAAGTCCCAAGGTCGATCACAAGGAGGCAAAGGAACAACCTAGATTAATGTCTATCCAATTTTGAGTTCGGTTTTCAAGGCGGTATTTTTTTTGGAATTTTTCAATGCAAGATGAGATGCAAAATGCAAATTCGGCCTATTTTAGGGACTAAAATGTAAATTTCAATCAAACGATGTCCGAAAAATACGAAACTTGGCCGAGATGTAAAATATGATGAATTAAGTGTACTGTAATTTTTTTTTGGAATTTTTAGATGCAATATGAATTTTTTATGAATTTTTAACTGCAAACAGAATAATTTTCAATATTTAATTATGATAAATATTAAACCTACTTATTTTCAAGAAATAAAATTATCTAAGATCTATCACTAGGTGATGGATCCCAGAAAAATCCTAAACCTCGAAAATGTGGGGTTTAATACCTATCAAAAATCAAACATTGAAATGCACAAAATAATTTTTACAGGGCAAATAATGCATGCAAATGCAATGATTTTTGGGCACAATGTTCATCAAATTAATCTCTATGATATTTGATTTTTGGGGAATTTTTAGAGATACGGTTAATTAACTAAGAATTTCCGAGCACAGATTGGGTAAAATATTCCAATTTTCGCAAAACAATTATTTATTAACTAACAATTTCCGAGCCCGGTGGCGAAGCGGCTGAGGCGAGAGGGTTCTGGCTGCTTGACCTCGGCGGTTGCAGAGGACGAAGGCCAGCGGAGCTCCGGTGGTTGTCGATGGCGGTGAGCTCCTGGCGGTGGCGGTTATGAACACGGTGGAGCCGCGGCTGTCGTCAGGTGGAGATGAGGCTGGAGGTTGTCGGCGAAGCTTGGAGGTCGAAGAAGGAGACCGGCTGAGACGTTGGTCGGGGAAGATGAAGTCGAGGGCTCGACGCTGCTGGCGGAGCTGGGGCAGTAACGCGGCAAGGCGCTGCGACGGCCGTGGATGCGCGGCCGGATCTCGCCGGAGAAGGAAGGCGCGGGCTGTCACCACCGCCCTTCGTGGAGGCCAACGACGGATGTCCTGAGAAAGGGGGCGGCGGGGGCTTTAAATAAGCGAGGGGGCGCGAGGAGTTTGTTGCGGGTTTGGCCGTTGCGAGGCGGCGGGGCGAAGATCACGGAGGTAGCGGAGACCGGGGTCGTTGGGCTGCAACGCGAGATTGGAGGTGGAGGAATCACGGGTGGTTGGGAGGTAGACGAAGGGTGCTGGCCGTCCGATCGGCCGAGATCGGGCGGCCAGATGGACGCCACGTGTCGAAGAGCTGGGAGAAGCGGGCGCACGTGCAGTGCGCGTGCGGCGGTGGCACGTGCGCTGCACGTGCGTGGTATTTATTATTATTATTATTATTTTTTATAAAAACGAGTTAAAGAAAAGCCCAAAAACTACTGACACGTGGCGGCCTCTAGGGCTGCCACGTGTCAGCACCAGAAAAATCAAAGGAAAAAGAGTTTGTAAAATCAAAAAGAAATAGTAAACGACCCCGGATCGAAAAAGTTTCTTCACGAAAAATACTCGTCTCGATGAGATCTACAACTTTCATGAAGACATCAAAGCGAAATTCGGTCAAATGTGAAAAGTGAATTTTTGGGGTATCCCATGTACATAGAATACCTTGATTTTTGGGTTTTCTAATTTTTTTATCATTTTTAAACACGATAAAAATCCGGAAAAATATGGAAAAATCAAAGATAAATAAAAGACATCTAAATCTAATTTTTTTTATTTTTATAAATAAAGAAAATATTAACATAAAATACAGGTCAAAAAGCCGCGAAAATAAGGTACAAAAGAGGCCCAAAACCCAACTTTCACATACGAACTTCGATTCACTTGAACTTGGTCTTGTTTTGAAGGTAATTGAATGTGCATTAGTTCAAAAGTGAGTAGGATCAAATCGGACACTGGATGGGGAAGATATGTGGCTTTTAGTCCGAAAAATCCTATAACTAGGGTTTGGGTTTTTGGTCCACTTGCCAGGGTTAGTGATTTTTTTGTATTTTTTATTTATTCTTGTTAGTGATGTGTACACAGTGGAAGTGAGTTTGTGGTATGCGGTGTTAGCAGGAAGGAGTTAAAAATAGGGGAATTTAGGCTATTTACAGGTCATTTTTGGCTTGGATTTTTGGCTTCTTATTTTATGCAGAAATTAATGCTAAAATGCAATTCTTATGAAATCATGCATGAATGCTAATTATGCAGAATAAATGTAGAAATGCAGTTGATTTTGAGGGACTTGAGCTTTAATTAATGAGACTTAGAATGGTGAATCTGAGATTCATCAACCGACACGGCGTCAAAGAAGCAACATGGGAGACTGAAACCGACATGCGGGCACGATACCCGCAACTTTTCTGATGTAAGCATCAAAACAAGCTTTTGTAATTAGATACATGATAAATGTATGGCGTGTTTTCTCTTTGAGGTTTTTATGCGTTCAAAACCCTTTGAGGTTTTTATGGACATATAAAATCCCAACAAGATACTTAATAACCTTGACTCGAGTCTCGAGGACGAGACTACCTTTGAGGTTTTTATAATTGTAACATCCATATTCTAACAAACCCGAACTCGTCCGATTTTGGGTCCAATACACCCAATAGCGTTGTCGGTCAATACTAAACAACCTAAAACGACCAATTGATCATAAATCAAAAGTCATTCGGGCGAAATCGACCGAAAATCGGTCACACCGTAACGCGCGCCGTGAAAAGCTGCGATGCAAATTCGGAAACCGCGAAACGAACTGAGACCGTCATTAGATCCGATTCGACGAAAGAAAACCAACGAAATCGACTGTTCGTAAATCGGAGGTCGTTTGATATTTTTTAAATCGCAAAATTTAACCTTAAACAAAAATCGTACCCGAAAATTTCGGGGGCTCAAAACTCGACCAAAAGTATATCAATATTATACTCATATTGACCGTTATTTTGAGACAATTGAAACGAGATACTTCGCGCTGAAATCCGGCGCTTGATGCACGAGTACGGTCAACTTTAAGTTGATGGAGTTTTGATATATATATATATATAATATTTTATTATTAAATTCTGAACTATGCACAGACAAATGCCGTTGAATTTTTTTTAATTATCTTATTTCTTTTCTTTTACAGCCACTTGTCTTTAATAATTTCTCCACTTGCCATAATAATTTCCACTTGTCAACCTCTAAAGACACCCCTCTTTGGTTATATAAACACCCACTCTTCTATTGTCATGAGTTGCTCCTCCGGGAAAACTATATTACTGTGATTATCTGCAGTTGTTCTGCAAGTACTGCTCCAAGACCTGCAGCCGAAGTCCTTAAGTTTCAGCTCAGCCATTGTGTTGCTCCAGGAGCAGTCATCTCTGTTACTTCCAATAGAAGTACCAGAAGCCCCTTGATTTCAAGTTGCCAGGCAGTTGTTGGATTGTGCATGCAAGATCACATTGATTTCAAATTCTGAAAGTCTGATTAGGTACAATCCTACTCTTCACCTCTTTGCTGCCATGAATGTATGCTTTCACCTCTCTTTTGTTGACTATTTGTATAAGTTTCACACAATCTGATTCCATATCCAAATTCCAGAAATTAGTTCCTCATCTTACGTTTTAAAGGATCAAATTTTGGGGGAGGGGATGCAAGATTTTTCACCCTATGAACTGTCGGCAGCCTTCACTTTATCTGTGGTCGTATCTATCAATCTTATGGATTATTTCCTCATCTAATATGGTGAAAATAATACTCTCTGGATGTTGTATCGTTTCCGTAAATATTTTGACATCATATGATCGTCTGATTGTTCTTACCAGTTAAAACGGTCTATGCATTTACAATTAAATTACAAATCATTACATATCTGGTAAAGTATGTAAAATTTGAGATCAATAATAATTCATCGTTTATGTATTGCTTGGTGGACCTTCATAATCTCTAGATTTGCTTATCTTTTTGCATCTAAATTGTTTGCTCAGTGCATATGGGAGAAATAGTAGCGGGAAATAATACTCGGGAAGAAATTGTATCTTTTCCATTGATATCTCATACCTAGGTTTTTGCAAAAAAAAATGGTCATATTATATCTCTACTTCCCTGATGTTTCCAGGACCTGAAATAATCTTCACCACCCAATTTTGATAGCTTGGCATTTTTCTTCTTGAATTCCAATTCCTTTCCTCAATTATTTCATAAAACAAAGTTATAAGCAATACTTAATGAGAATCCACTACATGATTACTGAATTTTATCTAATCAAGCCAGAATAAGCACATATATATATATATATATAATGATATCTCATACATAGGTTTTGCATATAGATATTGTAGTCATATTACATCTCCTTCCCTGAGAAGATATGAATACTTAATATTTGGTGCTATCGTTTGGATATGGAGAAGGGATTGTGAAAGAATGGGGTTCTGGAAGAAGGAATGACTTAGTTAAGGTGTCAGGTATTCTTCATGATTGTTCTTGTAATTTGTTGTAAAATTGTGGGAGGTTGACAGATCATATGTTATAATTATTATATATATGCTATGTTATACATTGTACAATCTAAAGTTCAAATTATCAAATATTATATTATAGTTGACATAATTGATGACATCTGTTCACAAATAATTAGAACATCCATCCTTGAAGCTTGGAGAAGTCATCAAATTTTGGGAGACTGATAGATTATAGGTATATTTATAATGATGATTATACAATCCATGTAATCATATTAGACACCATCAATTGTTCAATGCTTGAGAATTTTGCAATATTACTTCCATGTCTAACATGACATCAACTACTGTACTGTAGAGTAAATTTTCTAAACATTAACATGGTGTAGGTCTCATGAGGATGGTTGCTACTCCTAAAAAAAATGTATAAAGAAATGATATTGGTACTGTATATAACTAAACCGTTTCATATATAGATGTAGATGTTATTATTATTAGTAAACTAAGGCAAATAATAATACTGGAATTAGAAGGTGTGATGCCATAACAAAATGTAATTATTGGATAAGTAGTAAGATTGTTGATCTGAATATGAAAATCTATCCATAAAAGAATAGTTTCAATTCCATTTAATGAAACTAATTATGTGTCATTATTATCAAACCATACCAATATCTATTTAAATTCCCATGATCCTGTAGAAGAGTTTTGAAATACAAAATGTTAGAATATTAATATCATTCTCTTAGGAAGTCATCAATTGATTATTTAGATCATTATGCCAAATAATTCTCATAAATTAATTTTTGTGGTTTACTGAATATCATTATTATGACAGAAGGCCTAGACTTGTTCAGTCAACCCCAAAGTGACATCAACAAGATTGATTTACAAAGTAATCCACATCTGTAGAATTGAGAAAGAGATGAATAGGAAAGTAAGTGAAGAATGATCGTGTATCAGTAATGACTCATAATTTTATTTTGCCGGTCATGGTGACTTTTACACTTGACCGTGTGAGGGGGCGGTGACCCTCAACTGAGCGGAGGAAAGGAAGCTCAGTTAGGGCAGCGGCCGCCAAGTGCGTGGGTCTAGGATCCCAGTCTTTTACACGGTTTTACGCGAGCTCGCAGTGTTTTTACGCCTCGTTGGGATCCTGACTTTAGACCAGTTCCGCTGACCCTGTTTTAGGATACCCAGGCGGGGGATCCTTGGTTTTCAGTTTTACGTACGAGCTCGGTTTCCCGTTACCGGTCGGGCTGTTTTTCTAGAGTGACTTTTCCGGGAAGTCTCTCTCACCCGTCTCAGTGGCGTAGTTGGGGAGTAGACCTATCCCTCTATTGGACCGTCCTTCCAACTAGAGGGCGAGACGGAAGAACTAGTTGTAGGCTTCTTCACCGCTTGAGTTTTCTTTCGCCAACAGACTTGGCGATTCTACATCCAGATCTTCTATATCTACATCTAAATCATCAAGAGTTGCATCTGAGAGAGTTAGAGTGAAGGTTTGGAGGAAATTACAATTAAATTTGAGTTGATTGGAGGTGACTTTAATCTGATTCGAAATCCCTATAAGTTAGTGGACGTGTTGGGAACTTAGTTAGGATGCATTACACAACACCGCATGCCTACGGAGGCCCCCCAACCCTAAGGTAGTTTAATACCTTAGAGTCATAGTGTGAGGTTACACACAGACCAAGACCACGGACTATCCACTAACTTAAAAGGAGTAAATAGAATTAAGGATCAAATCCGTCATCATTATATCAGTCCATCATTGGAAACCATGACATGATCTCAATGACAAGAAAGTAGTATTTACATGTGCCATCAAGTTCCGCAACATGATCTCCAAGACCCAAAATCATGATCTTAAAACACAGGAAATCATTATATGTTAGGGTTTGCCATCTAAACTTTATATAAATATATATATATGGGATGGATGGGAAAATGGGGAGAACAAAGGAACTTAACACCAAACAGTTGAAAACCCTTTTACTTACGCAAGTAGATGTAAATTGTAGTTATTCCACCTTTCTACTTGCTCTCTTTTGCACATTATAAATAATTGTTATTTTTTTTAAATTACGGGTTTGTATTCACAATTGTGACTCCTTTTCTTCCTTGCACGCATGGCAGGAAAGGAGTCTATTGTTCAGTAGCTATACTGGGTTCCAGGAGACAAGGTATGTACCAGACGGTATGTAGTTTTTGTTACAGTTTTTAGTTCAATTGATATTGTAAAATGCTTCTTCTCTTCAGTCAAATTTTTGGGATGTTATATGTACAGACAGACATTGTACATGTTGTAAAAACATATGGAAATTAATGAAATGAATTTCTGGTGACTTTTATCTCTGTGATCTTGTGGTTGTGAATGTGGATGTGAATGTCACTTGCAAATATATTCATTGCGAAAAATTTCCCCATAAAATTATGCTTTTAATGCGATGTCATAAATGGAATTTCGCGAATTGTGTCGTAAACGGGTACCCGGATCCTGAGGGGTTGACACTCAGGGCATCTCGCCGGAGCTCTAAACTCTCCGCCATTCCCTTAGCGGAGGTAGAAGAACGAGGACGTACAGGTGCCGTTGGATGGCACCGCTCGGTGTCCATCCAACGGCTCAACTTCAACCACACCTTCTTCAGCCGACTGTACAGGGGCTGTCGGATCCTCGAGATCTGACGGTGCAAATGCAGCCACGTCGACACCAACATCTGATTCCAACTATCGTCCGATCTCGATGATCAGACGGTCTTCGTTGGTACACGTGTCAACACCTGAGCTTGTCCGAGCCACAACACCAGACCAGCGGGCTCGGGGGTCCCGAACCTATCCTGAGCCTCTTCAGATACCCGAGCCGAGACGAAGCTGGCCCAAACCTCCAACAAGCCCAAGCCTTCTCCGAGCCTGGACTCACGTGTCTTGGACATGTGATGGCTGGAAATTTGCATGGAGGCCCACGGAATTCTTTAAAAGTGCATCCAGGTCCTGAGCTCACGTGCTGTCCACGCGCGCCTAGGGGTATTTAGCATCAATACCCTCGCGGGTTTTCATAATTGCAAAAATACCCTCGCGCGTGTGGAATAATTATAGGGAGGGCCTCACGCTTATTTTCAATTGCATTTTAGTCCTTCCTAGGGACCTGTTTGCTAGTTATCTTTTATGTTTTCTTGCGTTTATGCCCCTGACTTCACTTGTGTATATCTTGAGCATCCTAGCTCCGATTGAGTCGATTTCAGTGGCAATTTGAAGCTCTCTTTATTGTCTTCTTTATGGCATGCTTGTATTTTCAATTTGACACTACAAAGTTTGACGTGTTATTTTATTTGTTAAGTGACTTGATTTCTATGATTCTCGTGCCTAATTTTTTAACATGAATGAAGAGTGCTTTATTATTTGACCCTGATTTGACTTGCATTTTAATGGCTCAAGTATTTATGACCAAGGGCTTGTTTTCATTGCATTTCATCGCATTCATTTGCATGCATAAAAAGTAATAAAAAATATATGTCTTATATTTGCTTGATGCATTGTCTTATCTTCTTGCATTGTTTGACCTATTGTTCTCTAACTCAACACTTAATTAATGAATAAGAGTCTGAATATCACGAGAGAGGCTCGTGTCCCTGAGTTCGACCTTGGTTTCTTACCAAGTAAAATAAATTAACGACCATCTGATTTCAATGCCATATCCAAATTTGATGGTCTTTGATGGACCAAATCTAGCCCGACTGAACGTTCTGAGTGCTAATTCCGCACTCTTAAAGGGCCGGATTTGAGGTTTATTAAATGGCGTCGTTGCCGGGGACACGGCTCATTTCTTGTATTATTTGGGTTTTTTATGTATTTAATTAAGTGTTTCTTTTATATAGGTCAATTTGTCCATTTAATTTGCATTATAAATTTTTTTCTTCTCGATTGATCTCTAACATTTGCTTTTGTGGCAGGACCCTTGATTGTTCAAGGAGGCGAGGAGCAGGTGCTTCCCGCTGTGAGGAGCCGCAAAAGCATGATTGGAGCAAGTCGAAGAGAAAAAGGAAAAAAGAGTGTCATTTTTGCATATCATTTTTTATCATGTAATAATCATCTTTACAGCGATCTTCGATTGAAGACTCGCGATTGTAAACGAATGAATGTGGTTGTGTGGGGATCGTCTCCACTTGAGTGTCGACCTAGGACTAGGCATGCGGCTCTTCGAGCTTATTTTATCATTCATTTTTTACGTGCTTGCTCCAAGTTTTCACGTATCTTCGCCAAGGCACTGCATGTTTTTTCGCTTAGCATAGATCATGGTTTTTATCGAATACATGGTTTTTCTCGATTTTCCCTCCTCGCTTGATCACCTAGGTTAATGGAAAATGGGAATGAACAGTAAACGATGATTGCTTGATTTATGTACTCACTTTAATTCAGTGACAACCTTAATAACTAGGACTGTTAATAGCAAGTCAACCTAAAAATAGAGTAAAATATTGTTTTGAGAGAGCAACACCCTCGTACGCAGTGGATTTTACTTAACATTTTTTCCACGTAAAGATAAAATGTTTTAATCACCAATAAAACCGACAAGATAATAAACCAACATCTATTGGTTTCATGTGTGAGTTGGTGAAATTGAAGTGTGTTGCATGCTTGATTGAGCTATGTTTGCTCCGACACCCTCCCTAGAGCCTTAGACACTCCATTAATCTCCGCAGATTCATCCACTCATTTGTATACCCATCCCTCTTCTTTGTTCACCTTAGGTCTCTCCCAACATCAAATCTTCATCTTTATACTTAGGCTAATCTCAGCCTATGTATGGGGGGGACCCGAGTCCCTGTGATTTTCTCTACTCATCTTTTCTTGCCTTTATACTTAGGTTATTTCTAACATAAGTATAGAGGGAGCCCTCCTTAGTTCTTGTATAGTTCTCTATATTTAAATGGATCATCTAGTGCTATGAGGACATAACAAAGTTTAAGTATAGGGGGTGTACCGTATATACAAAATATTTACTTTTGCTATAATCTGAAAAATTTGAAAAATTTAAAACTTTTTGGCTAAAGTAAAATACTTTGAACTAAGTGGACTCAGTGGTTTTCATGGCTTTCTATATTATGTTACACTATTTTTATAAAAAATATTTTTGAAAATGATTTGAAAAACGAGTTTCTCTTGTTTTGAAAAGTTTTTTGAAAATATTTTGAAAATTTTTATTGTGTGACATGGTATTGAAAATTCTTTTTGATTTCAAGGATAGTTGAGTCTAACTTGTGTTCTAACCTCTAATTAAAAATCCATAAAAAAGTGAAAAATCCAAAAATCCTTTAAGAGTCATTAGTGACTACTAAGCCCAAATATGTAGCGCGTCCAGTGAGGGTTCGCCCTTAGCAGAGTGGGTGGTTTAGAGGACATCGCATAAGGCCCCGTCCTCAAGTAACAGGCTCCGGTCTGTACTTACACCCATACCGACTGAATGCAGATGCATCTACTTAATTGAGTTTAGGCAGTCATAATGTGTCTTGAAGTTAAATAAAATGTATGTTTGTAAATGAAGGAGTTGGATTAATCCTCTACAATTACACTTCCACCCAGGATCTGAAATGTTCAAGAAATCTTAGTTAATGAGGACTTGAGATTTTAGGTTAACCAGCCTTAGCCATCAGGGTCTTAGACTTAATCATCCACATTCCCCTAGATTTTTAGATTTGCATGCTATATTTCATGCTTAGTCTCAGACTATAAGAATATGATCAGCACATCACATGCATGTCTGCAGTTTCGATGAGATGAGTTGACTCTTCACTTGAGGGATTGGGATGAGGGATTCGAGTCCGGACTTGATCTAATGATGCTCGAGGATGGGATAAAATCTTTGAAGGCGTCATGAAACCTGAGTGTCAGCAATTTTAGCCAATATGAGAACTGGGTTCTTATACTAATCTCTTGCCATTGACCTAAGTGCCAGGGTGTGAAACAAATAAAAAATGTTGATCAGTGTGCGCCAATTCTTGGTAAAAGCAGTGGAGCTAGCCACAAATACTACAAATCAATGAAATGTCTAAGAAAAGTTCTCATTCCACAAAGTCAAATTTTAAAGAGCTTCCACCAAAGGCGAGCGCTCCCAATCATTTCAAAGTGTCCACTTGGACCACTGCTATTACGACCAAGAGTCGGGTTTGCACCAAAAAGGGCTCTACATCGTAAATGCTACAAGTCTGGGTGTAGAAGGTACGATAGGTACTCAAAAAATACACACCCTGGTGTATTCCCAGGAAAACAAGTGCAGACGGCTCCATCTTCTCTTGACGGATGCACTGATCAAGACCAAAAAAAATGTGTTGCGTAAAAAGGCACTAGGGAGAATCCTTGTTCCAATGAGAGGAAGTGAAGAAATGACACAATCACATGCCCTCCATTATTGGCCTTCCATCTACATTTTTAAGTCTGACAACTAAAGAGACGGTGAACTGAACGCAAGATTTGATTTATTCCCTAGTGTTGAGGATTGGGTCCTTAGGAGAGTTTCTCGGACCAAGACTTTGGGTGAAGTTTTGACTCTACTCTCGTGAATGCAGTCAACACTAAATGTCATACCCTTAGTCTATATGTACATTAGAGAGTCTGGATAATTAGAGGAATCAGTTGCCTCTTGATTAAGGCTGGTTGAGCTCTAAAAATTTGGACCTCTGAAGCTAAGTGGACTTAAACAGATTGGATCCTATACTCACATGCACAAGGGGGTTAAATTAGCTTATTCATTCTCTTTGATGCTCGGGGACGAGCATAGTTTAAGTATAGGGAGTGACGAAACTCGAGTTCATCAGCTTAATTTGCCCATTTTAACCCCCTTGCTTAAATGTGCGTCAATAAAAAAACAAATAAAGTGTTGTTATTATTAGAGTCTTGAATAAATTAAAAATCACAAAAAATGTCAAAATAAAAAACCGTGGTGTTTTTAGCCTTAAAAATACCCTCAAAAATATTTCATATCTTTAATCGACCTCATCTCCGTTTTTCGTCAACATGAAACTTGTAGATCTCATCGAGATCTACAACTTTTATGTTTTGAGTTTTCTCAAATTCGGCCATTTGCCATTTCATAACTCACAATCTCTCTGTGAATAACCTGATTGGGCCACGTGGCTCTTTCTGGTTGAGCCACGTGGCCGCATCACCTCGCGCCACGCGCCCTTGCCCAGCCGCCGTCGGATGAAGGTTGAGGAGCCTTCATCGCAATCGTCCATCCCGAACTCAATGTCAGTCGTCAGATCAAGCTCCCGATCTCATCACCGCCATCCGCTAGCGGCAGTCTCTCCTTTCGCCACGCGTCGCATCCTCCGCCATCCGATCATCTTCTAGAGCTCAGATCTCTACCACATACTCCCGCTGCTATCTCAACCCTCCGATCTCTCTCCATCTGTGATTCGGGTCGATTGTTAGCGCTTAGTTCTAAACACAACACGCGGCACGCTCCGCCACCCTTCGATCGTGTCGCCTTAGACCTAATCTCGATTGCCCGTTAGCGCCCAGTTGTCCGTCGTTGGATCTCAAGATCCAACGGCCAGAGCATCTTCGTCAACCTCCCGCTGTCCCTCTCTCCCACGTTCGCCATCTCACGAACCTTCTTCCCCCTCCCTTTTTTCTCTGCGTCTCCATCCATCTTCTCCACTCGCCAACACTCCCATAATGTCCTCCCATCATCCCTTTTCTTTGCCGGTTGTCACACACCCCACACCGTCTCTCCGTTCTCTCCATATCGCCCACTTAAGTCACGAACTCCACCTTTGAAACTGCCATCTCCCCACCTTCAAATATGTTGTCTCCTCCACTAGATGATGTGGTCCACCTGTACGTGGGGAATCACCTAGCACTCCTTCGCTCCCCGGCGACAGCGAGGGAGCATCATGGAGCGCGAAGGCCGTGCTATCCTCCAGTTCTGACCCCTGGCTGATGACGGCCAGGCATGCGGTGCTCAACCACCGCCAAGCTGCTCCAAGTAGCCGATGGGGTCCAGCGATGACCCGGGCCTCTCTATGAAGCTCAAGCACAGGCTCCGTTCCGCCATTTTCCAGGTAAGCTTCTTAGATCTTATCCTTGCATTTTTATTCAAATTCTTTAATTTTATTGGTCTTCTACCTACAACGTCCTCATCCCCTGATCTCCCCGATAGTTTCATTACACTATTCACGCGCTCAACCCGATCCCCTTCCCCATTTCTCCATCACCTGAACACCCCATCCACCTTCATCATCCTTCGTCGGAGATGAAGAACAACATGGCTTCACTTTCCCCCCACGCAGCCCTCCCACTTCACTCACGTTCACTTTCCCTCGCCGCGGCTGTACGCTAAGTTTGCAGGATCGTCAATGATCGGAGAATAAAAGCCATCTCCAATTTCCTCTTCCACCATCGATGACTCCTCATCGACAGGAGCCACAAGCCCATTCCAAGCTACCTTAGAGCTTCAGTCAACTTCGCGAGGACCTCAGGAGTCTTTTCAGACACTCAGCGAGCAAGGAGGACGAAGGAGGCACTCAGGGCATCTCGTCGAAGCTCTAAACTCTCCACCATTCCCTCGTCGGAGGGAGAAGAACGAGGACATACATGTGCCGTTGGATGGCACCCCTCGGTGTCCATCCAATGGCTCAACTTCAACCACGCCTTCTTCAGCCGACTGTACAGGGACTGTCAGATCCTTGAGATCTGACGGCGCAAATGCAGCCACGTCGACACCAGCAACCGATTCCAACTATCGTCCGATCTCGATGATCGGACGATCTTTGATGGTACACGTGTCAGCACCTGATCTTGTCCAAGCCGCAACACCAGAACTGCGGGCTCGGGGGTCCCGAACATATCCCGAGCCTCTTCAGAGACCCGAGCCGAGCCGAAGTTGGCCCAAGCCTCCAACGAGCCCAAGCCTTCTCCGAGCCTGACCTCACATGTCTTGGACACGTGATGGCTGGAAATTTGCAAGGAGGCCCACAGAATTCTTCAAAATCGCATCCAGATCCCGAGCTCACGTGCTGTCCACGTGCGCCTGGGAGTATTTTGCATCTATACCCTCGTGGGTTTTCATAATTGCAAAAATACCCCCGCACGTGTGGAATAATTATAGGGAAGACCTCATGCTTATTTTTAATTGCATTTTAGTCCTTCCCAGGGCCTGTTTGCTAGTTATCTTTTATGTTTTCTTACGTTTATGGCCCTGACTTCACTTATGTATATCTTGAGCATCCTAGATCCGATTGAGTCAATTTCAGTGGTACTTTGAAGCTCTCTTTATTGTCTTCTTTATGGCATGCTTGTCTTTTCAATTTGACACTACGAAATTTGATGTGTTATTTTATTTATTAAGTGTATTGATTTCTATGATTCTCGTGCCTAATTTTTTAACATGAATGAAGAGTGTATTATTATTTGACCCTTATTTGACTTGTATTTTAATGGCTCAAGTATTTATGACCAAGGGCTTGTCTTCATTGCATTTCATCGCATTCATTTGCATGCTTAAAAAGTAATTAAAAAAATACATGTTTTATATTTGCTTGATGCATTGTCTTGTCTTCTTGCATTGTTTGACATATTGTTCTCTAACTCAACACTTAATTAATGAATAAGAGTCTGAATATTACGAGAGAGGCTTGTGTCCCTGAGTTCGACCTTGATTTCTTATCAAGTAAAATAAATTAATGACCATTTGATTTCTTTGCCATATCAAAATTTGATGGTCTTTGATGGACCAAATCCAACCCGACTGCAACATTCTGAGTGCTAATTCTGCACTCTTAAAGGGCCGAATTCACGTTTTATCACAAGGCGGGGGATCCTCGGTTTTAGTTGTTCGTACGAGCTCGGTTGCCCGTTACCGGTCAGACTATTTTTTTAGAGTGGCTTTTCGGAGAGTCTCTCTCACCCGTCTCAGTGGCGTAGTTTTGGAGTAGACCTATCCTTCTATTGTACCGCACTTCCAATTAGGGGGCGAGACGGAAGAGTCATTTGTAGGCTACCTCACCGCTTGAGTTTTACTTTCGCCAACAGACTTGGCGATTCTACATCCAGATCATCCATATCTACATCGAAATCCTTTAGAGTCACATCTGAGAAAATTGTAGTTAAGGTTGGAGGAAATTACAATTAAGATTAAGTTGATTGAGGTGACTATAATCTGATTCGAAATCCCTATAAGTTAGTGGACGTGTTGGGAACTTAGTTAGGATGTATTACACAACACCACATACCTACGGAGGCACCCCAACCCTATGGTACTTTTAATACCTTAGAGTCATAGTGTGAGGTTACACACAGACCAAGACCACCGACTATCCACTAACTTAAAAGAGTAAATTGAATTAAGAATCAAATCGATCATCATCATATCAGTCCATTATCAAAAACCATGACATAATCTCAATGACAAGAAATTAGCATTTACATGTGCCATCAACTTTATATATAAGATCCACAACATGATCTCCAAGACCCAAAATCATGATCTTTAAAACGCAGGAAATCATTATATGTTAATGTTTGTCATCTAAACTTTATATAAATATATATGGGAAGAATGGGAAAAAGGAGTGAACAGGTGAACTACATACCAAACAGTTGAAAACCTTTTTACTTACGTAAGTAGATGTAAATTGTACGTGTTCCACCTTTCTACTTGCTCTCTTTTGCACATAATAAATTACTTATTATTTATTTTAAACTACGGATTGTATTCACAATTATGACTCTATTTCTTTCCTAAACATATTTTGGCAGGCAAACGACCTATTGTTCAGTAGCTATTGATGTTTCCAGGAGATAGGGTATACACTAGACGGTATGATTTATTTTGTTTCAGTTTTTGTTTGGTTGATAATGTAATATACTTCTTTTCTCTTCAGTCAGATTTTTGGGAATATTGTATGTACTGTCATTCGCTGTACATGTTGTAAAATAAATGGAAGTTAATGACAAGAAAATTTAGTGGCATTTGTCTCTATTAGCTTTGTGGTTATGAATGTGAATTTGAATGTCTTATATAGCTTCAACGCGAAAAATTTCCCCTATTTTTCTTTAGCTTGTGGGATCTCATGTGAATGAAATGCCGTGAAAGTAGCGTAAACAGGTACTTTCTCACACCCTCACAACAACCCCTCATAGACACTACCCTCACATCTCTCACAACACAACTACCACACTTACACCCACAACCACTCATATAGCTACCCCCTCACCCTCACGCATGCCCCCTTATAGGCACCACCCTCTCATCTCCCCCTCACCACCATCCCCTCCACTTCATCCTCAAAGTCGGAACCATCGCCCTTACAACTACCCACCCCAGATTCACCACCATCATAGTCACCTTAAGAACTACCGCTCTTACTCCCCTCACCCCCATAGACACCCCATCACAACCAGCACTAAACAACAACCATCATCACCCGTCAAACTCACCACTCACCCTCATTGGTACTCTCATCACTTATGCATCTAGCCAAATCAAACACAATATAATCAAAACAACAAAAATAATAATACATGTAAAAACATGATAGCTTACCAAGGCGGGAGGAGCGAGGTGTGGGAGGAGTTTCGAGAGACTGACAACTAAGAGTGATGGATAGGGGAAGGGTTGGGAGGGCACCACATAGTAAGGTCAAAAGGGAGGACCTCCGAGAGTGTGTTATGTAGTATGATTTGAGCGAGAAGCATCAGGGTAGGGGTGTGTGAAGGGAGGGTAGCGGAGAAGGGAGCATAAAAACAGAGCAAAAGGGATTTTAGGTGGTTTATATCTATAAGTTCTACTGGCACTAGCAAAACCGTCGAAACAGAATCATTGATGTACACACAACAACGGTTAAGACATCAGTGCGGTGGTTTCTTAAACATCGATATAGATGAGGAGATTCTAGTGTGACTAATTGGCCTTTGTTGATGATTTAAAAACTGCATGTAAATCATTATGCATGTTTAGATAAAAATCTATATACACCTCGATGATTCAAATTATTGTCAGTGGTTAGAGATAATCGTCGATATATATTAGTAATTGTCGATGGTGGGAGAATCGTCAGCAACTATCAATATGGATGTCGAGATAGATTCTTATTACATCGATGGTTTTTTATTATGGACGTTGGTTATTTCTGAATTATCGAGATAAACTTTTTACCTTGAATAGTTTTAAGAAATTACTGATGTTTTCCAAACCATCGTTGATACTCTAACTTTTATTGATTGTCCCATAGAAAACAATCGATAAAGTTCTTGTACAGGTTTTTGACAACAACCAAGAACCATCGAGAAATGCTCAATTTCTAGTGGTGGACAGTTAGAAGACCCTTGTGTTGGCCGAACTTGACTACTTACTCAATATTTGGATCGATATACCTCCCTTCTCATGTTAACACATTCACAAATTCTAACTCAAATATGTATACTGACTTCTTGCTACTTGAACGAGGTACAATACAACTTAACGCCTAGCACCTCTCAGCTTACCCCTTTTTATGTGGTACGTTCTAGCGACAACATTCCTATGTTTATTATCACTTCCGGTGCTGGCGAGGGCAATTACAATGTTATTAACTGATCACGGATTTAATACAATATTTTTTTGATCCAGTAGGAGGGGGAGACCCCATATTATACCAGCATCCCTTTCAGTTCTTCGATCATCCAGAGAGGAAATGATTTCAACTTAGTCAAAGCAACATTTGTGGACTTGATCGAGCAGTGGGGAAGGAGGAAAGCCTTCAAGCGGAAGTACACTTGTGAACAAGCCTATGAACTTATCAATTTGTTTACGAAGCATTGGTTTCCAATGTACCACTCTTTGATTCCGAAGCACAATAAGCCACGGATCGAGTGAATCTGGGCATCCTTCTGCTTGTTCCCGCCTTGAGCTTTAGCTCGAACTATTCGAAAATCTAGTTCTTCCAGGTCACATGCCTACTATATATCTCCGTAGAGCAGTATGCCCTTTTCACTATCAAAAGGGAAGAGGTAACACTTTTTTGCTTTTAGCTATAAAGTTCATAACCTCTTTTTTCCCACTCACCACTATGACGAACTTTCATCACTTGTCCAATGGTCTTCTTTTCCTTTCCCTGTCGACCGAGTCCTCACTCATGGATGACCCGAGGCAATGTCAACAGGTAATATGACGCATATCTAGTTTCTGCGAGAAAATGACATCTCTAGTAATTCAGACCTTTTATGTCCATATGTCCTCTGTTTACTACTGAAGATAAGCGGTTTGTTGAGAGGTCTCATCCAACAACTTATGACGCATTTCAGACCAAGTAAATGATGCTCTTCTTGGAGTAATGAACATATTTGCTCAGTTAATGGAATATTTGCATCACACGATGCCGAAATGATTTGTTTTGTCCTCCGAATGGGATTTTTGACATCTTTTTTGTAATATCAGTTGTGTCCTTGACTTCTTGCAAAATTCACAATTTTGATATTCTATTAAGGCAAAGTAGAGGGCATAACTGATGCTACAAAACAACAGAAAAAAGAGAGGTATAATTGATATTGAAGAAGCTAAGAAGAGCACAAGCGATAAAAATCCAAAAAACTATTATTTATTTGCATTCGTAATCATCGTAAGAGTATCTCCATTCGGACAAAGCGGGCATTAAGAAAAGATGGGAAGGGCATATATGGAATATTGTGGCAGAAAAGTAATCTATGTCGGCAATGCCTCTTATAGTACAGAAGAATAGATATGATTTGAAAGTTGTTTTGAATTTTCAATTGTCATTCATCATTGAGCATCAACCACGTGTGTTGAATCCGGAAGAAGACATATCAGCTCTCGTCCATAATTTGCAAATGGAGTCCAGTGGATTTCTCTTACATTGATTAATAATGGAGGTGATGATGATTAGATTTTAGATATGGCATCATTGCATTATGGGTCCACATCCACCACTAAGATATTGCTTAAGATCCACATTTTCACATGTAATCATTATGTGGGCGTCCCATTAGCCCCACTTTTATTTATTTATCATAATTGTTAAATTATCTCGACACGTATTGCTCATCTCAAAAGAAAGTGATGAATATTATAGACATAGATATAATGAATGATGTGACAACTTATTATGATATAGCTTATCTCGCGATAAATGGACACTATTCTCCCACCCAACTGGGGTTTAGAATTTATGAAATTCACATATAAGTATGAGGGGGTGTTAACAAAGTTCGAGTTTGAATATGTTGAACTCGTTAATAAGCTTTTAAGCTCGACTTGATGAGAAAATGAGTCAAACTTGATCCAGATTCTTGAGTCAAGCTTGATCCACTCGGCTTCAAAAATATGTGGTTCCGCACAAAGCTCAACTGGTACCGCTCCCAACCGCTAGCACGTATTCTTTCTCTCGCTCTCTTTACACACGTATGTGTATCTGTGCACGCGTGTGCAAACACATGAACCTTTCCAATGAGCTCAGTCCTTATTAGTAAAAATATAAGCAGTAAATCTCAACTACATATTTGATTTTGATTTGTTGTCATCGTTTATCAGAACAAAAGTCGATCCATGATTTTTTTAAAAGTCAGATAATTTTGTTTATGATTTTTTTTTTGTTTTTGTTAAAATCAACCATCACTATAAATAAGAAAGGTTTACATCGAAACAGAAGGCAAGCGGGCAACAAGCTGCGCCGCTAGCCCTTTTTGAATTGCAAAGCCAATCCTCCTAAATACTACATCCATAGATCTGGGGTCCATCACATTACTGTTCATCACTTTTTGGATCCTCTTTAAAAGCTCAATAGCTTCCAGTGCTAGAAAGCCAAAGGTGTCGAAACTAAAGGGGAAGAAGTCATGTTGATTCTCCATGCAGGCTTTCTCGTGTTTCACCACTTTTGCTAAAGAAGTTTTAAGGGCAGCCTGCCCTACTGTGAAGGTCCCGCTCTTCAACCCCACCATCGGGGAAACTCCTGTCAAATCTACACAAGCATGTTTTCAACGTGATTTCACATTTGATTACCGAACAAAATTAAACCATACATTTTTTAAAGAAGGTCTTAGTTGGGAATAAGAATAATTTTTATCTTAATATTTATTTTGATCAGAACTCCAGAAATTTTATTGAGTTGCCTACATATAAAACTGTATCAATCAAGATTATATCTTCCACACGTAATAATAAATAGTTTATATTTGTAAAATAATTGCATATCTCTATAAAAATATTACAAAGGCTTACTACAACAAAATAGGTCTATAATGATGTATTTTTTAAAAGTTATCATTATATCATCCGTTGTTAACTATGTAACAAATATATTATTTGTTGTGAAATTATTTTTTAATTGCTTGAAATTAGCGAAGAATGTTATATTTGTTGTTATATTATTAGTGACACTCCATATAACAATGCTTACTTTCTATTATTTTTTCAAAATTTTAACTAATCATTGCTAAACTTTGAACTAAAAGATTTGCGATAAATAGTAAAATAATTGAAAATTTAACAACGGATAAGTATTGCTATATGTACCATCACTAATAATATAACAACAGATATGATATTTATCGTTAATTTCTAGCATCCAAAATAATTTCGCATTGAATAATATCGTCACTACATATTTAACAACAGACGATATAGTAACGAAATTTTTAAAAAGTGTCACTATAGACCCATTTTGTTGTAGTGACTTGTATAAAAGTAAAGTGGCATATGTTATGGGTCTGTTTGGTGGAGGAATATGGATCGAAATAAGCCCTTATTCGCCTCTTCCCTTATTCATCCTTATCCACTTCCTTATTACCCTTCCCTTATTCCTCCTTGTCGACTCCCTCATTCATCTTCCTATCTTTCATTATTCCTCCTTATCCACTAACTTATAACCCTTATTCGTTATTCCTCATGTGCCAACCAAACGAAAAATATCAATTACCTTTCCTTATTTCACATTATTCCCTTTATTCTTATCCTTCCAGCCAAACAGAAATAATGCTTATTCCAGCTTATTCCCCATCCTTATTCTTGCTTATTCCCAGATCGAACGCCCCCATATGTAACAAGCTTGTACTTGTAAAAATATTGCCTGAACATGTAAAATAAAAAGTCCGCACGTGTGATATGCAAAATATAGGAATTTTTTAATAATTATTAAAAAAATTGAAATTAATTAAATAGGCACGGATAAAAAAATTAAAAAAATAAGCATCGATCGGCACCTCAGGTGCCGATTTGGATGAGGGTCCTTGAACCCCGCTCCAAATCGACACCTGAGGTGCCGATTTGGGAGAGTGCCGTTGGAAAATTACCAACGGCTCCCTCCTCCCCCTTCTTATATAAACACCCCTCATTCACTTCTCCTCACACTTTCATCCCCTCTCCTTCTTCATCTTCTCCCCTTACTCCTCCTCTCTTAAATCACTCATTCGGTGTTCTGAAACGCGATTTCTTCTCTCGATCTGCTAATCTTATTCAAGTAAGAATAAGATTTTTTTTGTAGACATATTTTTGTATTTTCTTTGCAGGTTTTTATCAGTGAAGGCGATATATACCTTCGGAGACCGGATTATATTCTTGTCTTATTGGATAACATTTCTTTTCGAAGACACGCGTCTTTCAGGTAATTTTACTTGTATTAAATTTTCAAAGTTTTAATCGGTAATTAGATGTGCAAAATTGAAACTTAATTAAAATATATATTTAAATTAATTCTTGTTTACATTTGAATGGAAATCATTTGTGTAATAAACTTTGTATGAAGTGCCCTACAATGTTATAATGTGAAATTTTTTAATGTCAATTACATTAAAGTTAAACACCTTATTATCATTACATTCATTTAGATTTAAAAAGACTATATTGGAGGAAAGAAACGGATGGTTATATTACCATGCCAATTAACATACATTGATTTACAGTCTCGAGTATCTGAAGCCACCGATCTCCCGCTCGATCAATATATACTTACATTAACGTGTAAGTGGTTGTACGAGGGATCGACTTTCTTACGAGGGATCAACTTTCTTTGCAGTACCAATTCACGATGATGAATCCACATTAACAATGTTGAGTTCAATCATCGGTGTGAGATTTATTCATCTTTTCGTAGAAGCTACTCCCTTTGGTAAGGGAAATATGCCGTCGTCGTCGAGGTAAAATTAATTACATTTAAATTACGAAATAATGTTATATTATTTTATTTAAACTGATAAAAAAGTAAATTAATCAGGCCAACAAATGAAACCGTGTTTGAGGATATCAAGGGGTCCTCACAAGTAAATGTGGAAGATGAATTAGTGACAGAAATATTCGAACAAGAAAATGAGGAGTCCGAAAATGAAAAGTCAGAAAATGAGGAGTCCGAAAATAAGGAGTCAGAAAATGATGAGTCAGAAAATGATTCCGAAACATTAGAAGAAAATATAGGTGGTAATAGTTGTCATGATTTTGGATATGGTTCACTAGATCTAGCCGTAGGTAACGAGGAAAGGGGGAACTCATATTCTGCTAATAATGATGATGATGAAGAAGAACCGATGGAGGAATTACCCCACGTGTTTGATCATGAAATTGCAGAAGTAGAAGGTGTTGTCTTTGTAGAGAGACAATCGGAACCCACCGATGATTCCGGACTAAGCTATTAGTTAGGTAGGAGTTATAAGTCGAAAAGGGATCTACAATACGACTTACAGAAATGGAGCATTAAAAATCATGTGTAATATAAACCTAAAGCATCAAACAAGCAGATTTTCACTGCTGTTTGTATTTATGAAAATTGTGGATGACGTTTGCATGCATCAGAGAGGAAATCTCGAAGAGATTGGTACGTTTCAGGATATAGGGGAAGCATACATGCAGAAATCCAGTCCTTTTAGTAAAACATCGCCAATGCACTTCTGTTTTTGTAGCATAGTATATTTTATCTTCTTTTAAAGCAAAAGTTAGTATGACCCCGGGAGCAATAATGTATAAAATAAAAGACGAGTTGAAGACTGAAATCAACTACATGACATCTTGGAATGGTAGGCGGCGTGCAATGGATATGGTTTATGTGAATGAGGTTGAGTCATATCGTGATATTCAGATATTCATTCGTGTTTTAGAACGACATAACCTCGGAACATATACCTGGTTCAAGACCGTTGAAGGCCAAAACGAGAGTACTATACATTTTCAGATAGTGTTTGTAGCATTTGCACCGTGCTGTAGAGCATTCAGATTTTGTCGACCTGTTTTAATGATCGACGGAACACATATATATGGGAGATACGCCGATCACATGTACGTGGCCACAACAATAGACGCCAATAATGGCCTATTTCCGCTGGCATTTGCTATAGCTGAGAAGAACGAGAATATTTCAGCATGAGGATGGTTTTTGAATTTATTAAAACAAATTATTGATCGTCGAGACATGGTTTTATCAGTGATCGATTTTCCGGTCTAAAGAATGTTGTACGTGGTTTATTTCCACAGGAAGAGGGATTCACGCATCGTCATTGTCTCAGACATATGCGTGCAAATATGCAGAGAGCTGGACATAAAAATCATGTAGTTCAAAACAGATTCTACGCTGCTGGACGAGAACCATGTCAGAACAAGTTTAACAGTATGATGCGAGAAATTTGTATTCTAGACAAAAATCCTTTCCAGTGGATCGTATCGCAAGAAAATGGCGATCAGAGTTATTGGGCATTAAGTTTAGATAATGGACACCGTTATGGACACATGACAACCAATTTATCTGAAAGTTTTAACGGTGCCTTTAGAGGAGCACGTGGTTTACCAATTACTTCTCTGATTCTAACAGTTTTCGTTAGAATAAATGGTTATTTCAATGATCGTCGTGAAGAGTCAGAGGGAACGACCACATATTTGACTAAGAAATATGAAGAATTGTTAGAGAAACAAACCAGGGATGCAAGAACATGCCACGTAGAAAAATTTTCATTAACTCAGTTTCAAGTCTGCGATCGTGATGGATTTGCATATGAAGTTAATTTAAATGGTCGAGAAAGTGAATGCACATGTGGGTTTATGCATATGAAACACTTTGTATGTCCACATGTTATAGCCGTAGCTTCACATACGCGTACACATGTAGACAACTATGATATATGTTCGCAGTACTTCTCCAGCAATTACTACCGTCAGGCATACAACTTTTTCTTTCATCCCATACCAGATAGACGTTATTTGGGAGAAGAAGATGCCATTGTCATGTTACCACCAAAAATCGGAAAGAGAAAAGTCGGAAGACCTGTACAAGGAAGAATTAGAAATGAAATGGATGAAATGTGCGTATGGCTGAAATTATGTAAAATCTGCAAGCAAACAGGACATAATAGATTAAGTTGTCCACGCAGAACATAGGAACACATGGGTATTGATGAATACTCATTCATCACTCTTTATTCTTATATTTTAGCTACAAAAACCTTTGCAAATGCATGTAGATATGTGTAAATAAAAATAATTACCAAAAGCATGCATTGCGTAAAAACCTATAATTAGCATGTTTTTGTGCAAAAATAAAAGAATAAAGATTAAAAAAAAGAAAAAGAGGGAAATATTTAGAATAAATATTGAGCAACCTAACCCAAGGGAGGGCTCAGCATGGGCCTGACCGCATAAAAGCCAAAGTAGAGGGAGATAGGGGCTCATGTGTGTAAATATTTAGGTAAATAAATAAAAATATTTTCCTCACAAAAATAGATGCAAAATTGGTTTGTAAATACTTGTACATATTTATAAGTATAAAAACAAGATAAAAATGAAAGAAAATCAAAAAGAACAAAAACACCACTATCACCTTGTATATAGACCACTATACCTATATTTATTTAACCTTATAAATAAATAAAATTATTTTCCAAAATTTTTGTAAATATCCTATATTATATAATGTAAATAAAAAATAAAAAATATTAAAACAAAAACAAAGTAAAAATAATAAAATTAAAAACACAAAAATATATTGTAAATATACCATGTACATGAATGTATATATGTATTTATTTCACATATGTATATAAGTAATAAAAATTAAATAAAAATATCTTTATATTCCTTATTTTATAATATAAATAAATAAAATATAAAATGGGAATAAAATTGTATAAAAATAACAATTAAAAATCAAAACTAAAAACCTATATAGTGTATATATATACCTATATATAACATATTATGTAAATACACTATTTTTACTTTGAAAAATTAATTAAAAATCACTAAAAAATAGAAAAATAAAATAAAAATATTTCATGTTTTAACTTTTTGCAAATTCGGCCATTTGCTACCTTAATTTTCACCTTCAAAATCCAGCCACGTAGCCGCTTCCTACTGGTCCTGGGATTGTTGACCGCCCGGTCAACTACCCCCCCCAGGACCACTTCCCACGGGCTTAGGCGCCCGACCCGATTTCCCTAATTTCTAGCGCCTAAACCCGATTGATTCTCACCTAAACCCGGGTCAGATCCGTCCACGACACATCCGTCACCCTCGCCGGAGCCTTCGCCTTGGGATCCGCGCTCCAGATTACCCTACCCGCGCGCTTCTTTCCGGACCCTCCATGATATATATTCTCAGCTCCGCCACCTCGAATCTCATCTTTGGCCATTTGATTCCACCCCCTGTGAGCTCCAGTGTGTGGGCGAGAGTGACAGCTCGCGTCCGGTGCTGTTGAAGCGAGGAGAGGGAGCGTGACCACTGACCCGGCGAAGCTTCGCCGCTTTGCTCCGCCACCAGCAGGAGCATCGAGCCTCGGAGGGAGGCACTCCTCGAGGCGAAAGACCCAGAGCTTCCTTAGCTCATCCCCAGTCTCGTCCGCCACCCAGGTAGTCCCTTAGTTCTTTCCTTTCCTTTGATTTCTAGTTACCCCCAAATCGCCGCTCCACCGTGTTACGCCGATTCCGACCACTCCGTAGCCCTATTCGATCATTGGAATCCACATTCATCATCGCCTCCTTCCCGCGCACCTTCTCCATCCCTCCATCCAACCCAGCTCGCACAGGAGATGGGATTCGAGCTCCACCGTCCCCCCCTTCGCCGAAGCTCGCCCACATCGCCTCATAGATCACCGTCACCCCGCCTAACCGGGTCGAGGCAGTTTGCCCTCGACCCGCGAGCCTCCTGGACTGTTTTGCAGGGTCAACGAGGACCATCTGAGGTCCTTCGACATCGAGCCAGGAGCTTCGCCTCCGCCGACCTCGCCGGAGCTCTCCAGAGCTCGGCTGGGTCATCGGAGGACACCAGCAGCAGAGCAGAGCCACGCTGGAGCTTCTCCGATCCTTAGGCGCAGCAGGGGAGGTCAGGAGCGCACGCACTGGGCCGGCGAACTTCGCCGGCCACCTGTTCTTCCTCGACCCTCGTTCACCGTCAGATCATCTTCAGCGCCCCAGTTTCCATCTGATCCATCCATCTTAGGCGTGGCGTCACCGTCCGATCATTCCGAGGACAGATCTGGACCACCCGCTCGGAGGAAGAGGCACCAGCAAGCATCCACCGTCAGATAGGCCACGTGCCCTCTTCTCCTCCGTCGATCCACCGAGGGCTTAGACTCTAGAGCACCAGCACCGTTCGATCTCCACGTGGAGGGCTATCGCCCGTTCGATCAGGCCGAGCGCTTTCAGGGTTACGTCGCAATTGTTCTCGTTCGTTGGATCTGCCACGCGCCACACATCCGGCCGTCGACATTAATAAAAGGGGTAAATTGTCCTTAGGCCCCCTTTATTTTCTGCATTTAGTTTCAGTCCTGTAAATACGTAGTGTAGTTGTTTACTTTTTGTGAAAATTGCACTATGGACCTTCATGTTTATGTGATTTGCATTTATACCCCTGCCAGTGGTGGACACGTGCATCGACACGTGATATTTTGGTACATTTGCATGTTTGGCCCTGTGTTTTTGGCTTGTTAAGTTTCGCATTTATAGAAATAGGAATTGCAATTAGGTCCCTCCAGGCCTGAGTCACGTGTATCGTGCGTGGCCCGGGGGGTAATTTGCATTCCTACCCTTATACTTTCCAAGCTTGTTATTCCAGGGACCCAGAACTTTGTTATATTTGCACTTTGGTCCCTGTACACAGTGCCCCTTCTTTATTTTTGGATAAAATAGCAAAACACCTCCAAATCCAACGAAAATTGAATACATGGCTCCTGCCATAGTGTAAAATTTTCGAGGATTTTTGAGGACATTTTTGTTTTTCTTTGATATTTTTAAAAATTAAAAAACCTCCATTTTCGCCACTGTTTAAGTTTAAAAATCACAAAAAAATATTAAATAGTGTCTAAAAATTACAAAAAAATATTGTCTACTGTTTGTTTTGTTGTGTTTGATTTTCTAGCCAATATTGGCTATTTTTCATTACTGAAAACCACTAAAAATTACAAAACACTTAAAAACTTATAAAAATTCTAATAATTAAACCAAAAATCCAAAAATAATAAATTAGGTACCTAAATTTTCCTTGTTTTCTTCTCTTTACAGGAAAATTACCTCCCAGCTAATTTGGGGCCTTTAGATATTTTATCTAGGCCCTTTTAGCTCGGCTGGACAGTACCTTTCATTTCAGTCACTGTTTGATTTTTAGAAAATTAAATAAATATCAGAAAAATTCCAAAAATTCACCAAAACACTAAAAATTATAAAACACATAAAAATATTTTTGTTTGAATTTTTGGTTGATTTTTAATGCTTTTAATAGATTGTTGAAGTGTGTGTTTATTTACTTTTCTTATTTTCTTAATACATTAAAAATCCAAAAAATTATAAAATAATTAAAAACCACAAAAAATATTTTCTTATTTCATTTTATTTCCTTTTTGACTACTTCGTAGGCCGCAAGGCCAACCCGTGCTCCTTGTGATCGATCCTGGTCGCTATACCAGGTTAAATTAATAGCAGGACCGCTTTCGTGTGTTTGATTGATTTCATCTATTTGGTGGTCTATTTTTCTTGATTGTTCACACTTGATTGCTTGGGTCGCAACGACCGTTTAGCACCTTTATCCGAGTGGTCATTTTGCGTACATCAGAATGGCGCCGTTGCCGGGGAACGAACCCGGGTCACCCGCGTGACAGGCGAGAATACTTACCACTATACTACAACGATTTTAATTGGATAATTTCTATTTCATTTGCATTTTAAATTGATCATTTACGTTTTCATGAAATTTACAATTACTAATGTAGATGGCACATATGGATAGAGTCCTGGAACCAGTAGATACCTCAGTATTATATATGCAGAATGACCATCGATCATCACAATCTACTAACTCGGTAAGTAATTTCATAATTTTATAAATTTACTGTTTGCTAATACTGTTACTTATTTCTTATTCAAAATATTTTACAGATTCGACTTATAGAGCATAATGAGTTACTAAACACCATTTCTGACAAGAAGAGTGCCGTAGTAGAACGATTATTAGAAACGTCGGGTTTCTCATGTGTGGTGAACATGAGAAGAGTCCAAATGGATCCCTCGTTATTGACCAGTTTGCTAGAGAGATGGAGACCTGAGACACACACATTTCACCTACGCTTAGGGGAGGCTACCATTACTCTACAGGACATGGGATTAATTAGTGGATTGAGAGTTGATGGTCTACCTGTCACTGGGCCGGATTCTCCGACGGGTGGATGTGATGCAGTGTGCTTGAGTTTATTAGGAGTAGTACCCACTCGGATAAAGAGTGGAAACGCGAAGCTGTCTTGGATACGCGACGTCTTCTTCAGCACAGAACATCCGCTCCAGGGTATTGAAGACGAACAACAGGCTACCCGTTTGGTTAGAGCACTGATTTTTTATCATATAGGATGTAGTGTTCTTGCAGATAGCAACGGAGATATGGTGCCTCTAAGGTATGCGCTAATGATTCAAAGCTACATTTTCATGTGTTATTGTATTCATGGAAATAACGTTTAATCAATTTTTATAGATACCTATTACATTTACGTGAATTGGAAGAATGCGCTCAACTTGCTTGGGGTGCTGCTGCTTTGGCGCATATGTATTCAGAGCTCGATAGAGGTGCAAAGATCGGCACGTCTAGGATATACGGCTTCTTCTCAATTTTACAGGTATACAGAGTATTCCATATGTCTTGTGTTAGAAATAGTTTTTTTCTATTTATGTCTTCTAATATTTTCAAATATAGGCTTGGGAGCATGTACATACAATAACACTAGCATTCTATCGTAATGAGCTGGACACACGAGAACCTCATTACGTAAAAAAAACGTTAATCCTCACATTTATTTTAAATTATTGTAAACTATTCTATCTAATTTTTTTAATAAAATACAGATGATTTGGACAGCGTACGTTGATGTGGAAATATCACAACTACATCCTATATGCAGAAGTGGACAGGCTGTTTGGATGAGTCGAGTTCCACTTATTTGTTACGATCTCGTAGTGATGCACCTACCTGATCGCGTGATGCGTCAATTTGGGATGCGACAACACATTCATGCTTCTGTTGAGAGGATAAATGTTGTATCTCGACGTAACAAAACCTGAAGTGCTGACATCCTAAACTGATCTACTATACATCGACAATATCGTTGGGATGATAGGGAAGCCGCGGTGGTTCATGAGCACCCGGATTCCAATACCGATTTTTACATGCAGTGGTATTGGAATATAACAAGAAGATGGATCCAAACACATATTCTCCTCCTGCAGTAGCTTACCGACCACACGGACCAATGGAAAGATGTCTGGTATGTTTAAAAAGTTTACTTATTCTTCTTATAGTCTATTGAATTATTCTTATTATAATCGTAAATGGAATATGTGGATACGATTGTACAAGGAAGGAACAATATGGATAAACTTAGACGATCAACAGACTTACCTTTTAACATGAGGACAACGGTCGAAGATACAATTAACATGTTCGATGAAACACTCAACATGTTCTCCTTGATGTATCCCTTCCAACAATATGAGCAGCAGCAGTACATGCCATCACAGGAGCATCATACTTCGGGAGCATCAGGTTTTGTGATTTCTTTCTTACAAATATAAACTTTTTTGTTTGTCTCTTAGACGAGTGAATTTATAAAATTATGTTGTAAATTGTACAGGAAGGGATTACACGGAATATGGTGGGGAGGGATCGCAACCACCGCCGATGTTTGGGAGTTCAGGTTTTAGTTAATTGTTTATGTATAGAAAACTCATATTAATATATCAATTATTAGACATATAAACACAATTCCTCATAAAATATAGCAGGACACGGTGAGCAAGCATTTTTGCAAGGTCAGATAATGGAGGAGTCAATATTTGGAACCTTGAGAACGATGTCTGCGGGATATGGCGGACAAGGGTACCTATCAGGACTCGCATCTCAATATGACCAAACCGGATTTGGAGCTTCAGGTAATAAATAACTAAATGCAATAACTAAATTTTATCTTTTGTAACATCTCCTAAAAGATGAATATCCCATTCTTGCAGGATATGGAGAAGCTTTCAGTCAATCACAATTTGCAGGATCCTCATTTGCTGGTCCTTCGAGTCAGGAATACAATGGGCAGGAAGTTCCGCTAATTCAACCAGGATTCGTATCTACAGGTTATTATAGTTAATTTATTACAGTATATCCTTCTCTTACTTATTGTTTAATTTATGTGACATATATTGTAATGAACATCTTTCAGGTATGAGCTATATCTACTATGGCTTTGCAGGGTCTCAAATCGGTGAAGCCAGATTTAGAGGTTCAGGTATAAATATCTTATGGAATAAAAGAACTCATTTCAATATGTTATGTTTAAATTTTATGATACTTACATCAATAAAAATATCTCAACTTTGTAGGACCATCGCTTGTTGGACCTTCGAGTCAATTCGACTCTAGACCCTCTCAGCTCATACCGTCTACTCAACATAGTTCAGGAGATTTGCAGTCGCAAATTTTTGATAGTGTTCGGCAAATGGAGGTAACTGATTTCGATAGACAGTTGTTTGGTGTATCCACGGTAATACCACAAAAATGTCCGGAGCTGCCTCGAAGACCCTCTCTCGGAGTAAGGATCACTGAGCCTCCTCCATCAGAGCCGCTTCACCAGTCAACAAGTGTACGGACTTCAAGAAACCAGGAATCCCAAACAATCGAACCTCCACGGAAGTCGTCAGCTAGACCGCATCCTCCAGGACATATTCCAACACATTCAGAACAAATGGCCAACAAGAAGAAGAAGAAGACAACACATGAGGAGAGTCACAAAAAAAATGGGAGATGGAGGGAAAGGAAACGACAAAGGAGGAAGTGCAGGAGGTGGAGGTGGAAGTCTGAAGGGATTTCTAAAGATATGGAAACTTTAAGTTTTTGTAATTTTTTTTCTTATTATTTGTAAACAAATCTTTGTTCTTTTATGATTTTAATAAAATACGTGTAATTTCTTAAGTTAATTGATGTCAAGTTGTACGTTGTTGAGTTGACATATGCCAATGGTAAATAATGTTGAGCACACTCTCAATTTCTTTATTTTTACTATAATAATATTCCTGATATGTCAATTATAAATATTCTAAGTATATCTCAATAATGAAGAATATAATTAAAAATAGAGATGACATTTTACAATAACGTTAGCGGGGAGAAGCGAGACGAGATGCGGAAGAAACGGTAGAGAGCACGAAGCTCCTAGCGATAGATCGAAAAAATTGCGATGAAGGAAAATATTGAAAGCCTATTAAATTTATTTTGTTTTTTTTAAATTATTTAAAAATTTCCTCAAATGTCCTCATTCATATTTAAGAAAATTAATAATAATTTATAGTATCATATAGTATCGAATAAGAATTAAAATATTACACGGGGTCTTTGTATAAAATGCCCATCGCCAAATCGGCACCTCAGGTGCCGATCGATGCTCATTTTTTTATTTTTTTTATCCGTGCCTATTTAATTAATTTCGATTTTTTTAATAATTATTTAAAAAATCCCTCTAGTATCAATTAAGTTGGTAGTGAAGAAAGATTTATAGTTCACCCGAATTTGATCCATCCCTAACTGTGAAAAGATAAATTTTGTGAATGCGCAAGTACAAAGGATGTGATTCATTGATTCTGTATTTTTTTTGCAAATGTGACACATATTTATCCACTCAAGTCCCCTTCCATGGAGATCCTCCTGGGTTTCATATTTGTTAAGGAGAATCATCCATTGGAAGCACGAGATCTTAGGAAAAGCTAGGGTTAAAAGAAGAGGTGGTTCCTCCGTTAGAAAATAATTGGTAGAAATGTTTTGACGAGAGATGGATCTCCCTACTTTTTGTAAGGAAAATTACTTATCCTCCTCCTGATTTAATTGTATTCTTCTAATTACATTTTTTAGAGCTTCAATATCCATCCAAAGCCATAACGAAACTATGTCTTGTAAACTTATGAGCTAATTTTTCGAGGCTCAGAGTTGGTAACAGCCTCGGCCCGTGAGGTGTTTTTATTTTAGCATAATTTCATAGCTCCCTATACCGTTATTTTAAGGAGGAGATACCGTATATAAGATCAAGACAGAATAGTGAGTTTCATCCGTTATTTGTTTTTTTGTAAGACGCCTTATAACAGCTTTGAAGCATGCTTTTACAATATTCTAAATCAAGGAATCCTTGTGGTTAGGCTTTAAGGTTAGAGGTAGAGACTTGTTTATAAAATACATCATTTTTATCTAAGTTTGTAGTCAAGAGCTTTTCCTCTTGACTAGTATGAAAATATGGTTTTTCGAAAGCATCCCTTCATTGAACCTTTTTAGGTTTAAAATCCCCCATCCATCGTTATTTTTTAGTCTACGGATCTTATCCCAAGCACCCATGTCTTTCCCCCCTCCCTTAGCACCATTCCAAAGAAAATCCTGTCGAATCTTGTCAATCCTATTTATGATAATTTTTGGTATTTTAATGACGACATGAGATGAAAGGCTAGGGGGGTCAGGCAGGAAATTAAGAGAGTCATCTGACTAGGGAGGGAGAGGAGTCTTGTTTTCCAACCTTTAAGTTTGGAAGCAAATTTATTGATAAGAGATTGACATTCAGTCTTGGTAAAATATGTACTCACACTTGACGATAAGGACGTGAAAGGAGAATCTCTCTTCAAGGAGGAGGATAAGATACTGATCTTGTTGAGTTCCCTTCCATCTTCCTACGATCATATTGTGACAACATTATTCTATAGCAAGGAGACCATCATATTGGACGAGATTGTTGCTTCACTGCGCATGAACGAGTCTTGACGGAGGTCGACAAATGAGACAAGGAATGATGAAGGTCATGGGCTGGCAACTGAGGGTAGACGTTCAAGATCAAAGGAGATAGTATTCAGAGCTCGATCCAAGTCAGGAGGTCGGATCAAATGCTTCTATTGTGACAAGGAAGGTCACAAAATAACTGATTGTTCAAGACGTGAAAAGGGGAAAGGACAAAAGAAATTCGATGACTCTGAATCTGATTGAGAGGATTCCAATGCAGCGTGCGAGGGAGACTTTCTAGCATGATCCATGAAGATTAAGTTAGATTCATGATGGCGTCTAGATACGGCATGTTTAGTTCACATGTGCTCATCCATGGAACAGTTTGAGACATATCGAGAATTCAATGATGGCACGATTAAGATGGGAGGTGAAGAGGTTCACAATGTCAAGGCAATTGGGTCAGTGTAATTTTGCATAATTGATGGAGCAATATAAACTCTGACCAATGTCAGACACAATTCTACAGTCAGGAAGAATCTGATTTCACTAGGAATGATCGAGTCATGAGGACATCGAGTCACCATTGAAGGGGGAGTTCTCAGATCAAGCAAGGGAGCATACATGGTGATGCATGAAATGAGGATGTCAAACCAGGTGTACAAGCTTGAGAGAATGATCATGACAGGTGATGGAGATCCAGTTATTCCCAAGACGAGCAGTAAGATGAGAGAAGTTATCAAGATCTTTTGTTGTAGAAGTATGCAATACGGAGAAGCAACTGCAGTTTGCTTTACTAGAGGATTAAAACACAATCTCTTGTCACGGGATATTTGTTGTGCCACATAAAGACGCACAACACTTAGTTGTATGAGCATGCCCGAGAGGGGGCACATCGAGGGCACCCATCGACAGGTGCTTCACCCAGAGGGAGTGAGGTCCTGCTAACGAGACCTATACATGACAAGGATAGCCTAGTGCGGACTCAAGATGATGACAAGATTATGATGGAACTCAACTCAAGGGGATGATTTTTAGGAATAAGAGTTATACTAAGAATGGGAATCATAAAGTGATGAGACCCGCAATCCTAATAGTAATTGAATCGTATTTTATGTGCATTACTGATGTGAATATAACTATTGGATTGTAATTGAGCTATATATAAAATGGGAAGGGGGCATTGCCTCCACACTACAATAAGAGGAAAAACTATAAGAGAAAAAAAGAGCGTGTGAGAGAAGAGAAGGGAGAGAACGATGGGACAATGAGAGATGTAATCGTTCTATTTCTTAGTGATTTTATTCTCTGTTAGTCACAAGAAATGATCGATCATCATTATATCCGATTGGCTCTCCTTCACGTGCTTCTGTGGTGGTGATGGATTGCGCATCTGCATCCGTATCCGGTGGTTTGTGACCGACACTTTGTTCTCTATCCTAACGCATCATATGTAGGAATTTAAGCCTTAATCATAAAACTAAAGGTACCAAAGATCACAACTAAATGTGATCTTTAAGATCGACTAACGTTACTCAGGAGATAAGATAACTCCCACTCGAGATATGACACCATCTTTCGGTAACTCTTTTCGAAGCACCATCTTATCTTCCTACAAATGCATATGCTATTATTAATCTATAATTTCTTAGCCTATAGCTTAATTTTTATAGCATAAGATTTTCGTCGAACCACACAAGGGCTTGTGGAGGCTACTCCTTTTCTCTTCGTTATCTATTTCCAATAGCCTTTACTTTGGTGAATGATATAATCTTTTTCTACAAAAAATCAAGTTAATCTCTATGTAGAATCAATTATGTGAAAGATCAATTGAAACATGTTCAACGTCAAATTGGGTTGTAACTTTTTAAATAGGTTTATGCACGACAACATACATGACATTTTTTAGCATTAAACATAACTGATCTAAGGCAACAAACAATTCAATATTCATTGTCACATCATCCATAGTTAAACTTATAACAATGAATAATATTCATTACTTGATTCTTTAAATTCACAATGATTATTGTACTCGATATATTTCTAACAACAAATCACGTGACAATGGTTATCCGTCGACGCTTTCTTCTAATAGTTGGTAAATCTAGCAACGATCTGTATAAATTTTAACTAATAAACCAGTGGATAAATCATTGTTATGTGATCTTTAGCAACATATATGATGTTCGTTGTTAATTATGAGAACATAAGCTAATTTTACAATTGCCATAGGTCAAATTTCTTGTAGTGTAGTAAATATAAATCATTGGTAAATGCTTTTCATATATTGGTATTGAGTGTTACACTTATGTCATAAATTGGTGCAAGGCTTATGGATTTAGGGGCGATGGGATTTTTGACTCAAGCACAGGGAACAAAGAATAAAAACGCATGATTGAAAAAGGTTCAACCAGTGCATTAGAGTTTGCAAGAGCACAAGTCCCGCTACGAGTTGAACCCATCTGTTGACTGACATGTCCTCTCTGTTTCGAGAAGCAAAGCGCCTTTGGAAAATCATCCGTAACTTTCTTCTTTGCTAATTATTAGAAATGTTATTTTTAAAAAGCCACATCCCATTCCTTTTCGAGTACGCAAAGACTCCATTGCACTCTTGTCGAGTTCTTTTTTGTTGCTAGAAAAATATCAAATTCTAAAGTCGAGTAGGTTATTGTAAGTGAACTCTAGCTCCAATTCCAAGGTTTTCTAGTGGCAAGTTCTTTCAAATAATGATGTTTATCCTTATTCTGAATGTATTAAGCAATCTTTCTGCTGCTGACCTTTGTTCTCTCTCTCCTCGCTTACTACTAGTGAGGCCACCTTTCCCACACTTCTGGTTATGAGATTATCCACATCCTCCTAGGCACATCCCTTGACTCCCTTAACCTCACGGGAATGTCAGACGCCTCCCCCCCAATGCTCAGAACTCCACAGAGAAAGCTAAATAGACTGAGATTGGACAATAATGCCCTATATAGAGAGCAATTGCTCCAAGAATATATGATCCTTATTTGAACCAAATTTGTTAGAAAAGATTTGATTTTCCTTATAAACTTGTTGACCAGTTATGAAAGGACTTCCCTAATAAGTAGATGACATGTTATGAAACACTTTGTTGCATGTGAGGGAGATCTCCTCATTCTTGATGGGTGTTCGCCTGTTCAAATGCATTTTTTAAAGAATATAACAAGAAGTTGTTTCTTGCAATTGTATTTAACACAGATAATATGATGTATAGAATTGTAATCACAACAAGATACATAAAATCAATAAAATAAAGAATACACATAGTCACGGTCTACCCTTCCTTATTCATATCGATAAAATCAACATTTTGGCCCCCTCGCATTCGTCTCTATCTAGAGGTCCTAATCGACTAACCATCATGATTTAGATTTAGTTCATTTTAAATATAAACTCTAATCGAATCTTAAAAGAGTTTGCTAACTTTAATTCAATTTTAATTTATCTCAAGTTATTGATTCATTTTATCTTAAATTTGCAATTTGATATACGGGATTTTTATACTTTTGTTCTTCGAGTTTTAGCAATGACACCAATTATGCCCCAAACTATTTTGCAATTAAACTTATGCCTCTACAGACTTATAAAACTCACAACAGTGCCCTTGCATTAGTCTAATATAGGGTCACATGTATAACAACATAAGGTGAATTTTGTAAGAATATAGGGGCACGGGTGCAGCTGCAAAAAGGTTAGTGGCATAAGTATAATTTTAAAAACTCAAAAGGGCATAAGTATATTTTTTCATTATTTCATATAAAGAATATTATAATTTCAACTTTCAATTCTAACTATGAGCATAACTTATTAAGACAAGTTAAACTACTATATGATCAATGAAAATATCAAATAAATAATATAAAGCGGATAAAAACTACATATTTTCTACATTTATTATATATATTTTGTAATCTAAATTCTCTCAAAAAAGATTGCTTACATTCAACGGAATTCCACTTGCATTCAACAAAAATTTCATTTACATTTTGATTTTACTATAATAAAGTAGACATATTATGCTTTCACACAAACAAACTTTCTCATTTTTTTTATATTTTTTTATTAAAATAATAATAAAATAAAATACAAATCCAATTATGTAAAATTATATATAGGAAATGTAAAAATGCATATAAGAATATAAATATAATATATAAAAAATGTAAAAATGAAATTATAATAAAAAACTTATAGAATATCAAAAAAAGAATTGAATTCAAATAATTAGCTATATTTGATTATGACAAAAAGATGAACACATTATGAACACCATTGCATAATGAAGTAAGACAAAATCAAGCTCCTATAGAAAATCAATACAAACTAATCTTATTATATGGAATAATGAGACTAACAATAAATAACTTATCAATATAAAACCACTTCTATAATACAAGGTCACCACTAAAAGTAGAAGGCATGGATCACACATGATTTTTGATATACAAAGGAACACCTTATATAATGGAGAAGAGCTTGTAAATTACTCATGTGATAATGCTGGGGGGATACCTCGATAGACCACAAACTACAACAAACGTCAAGGAGGAACTTGAACTAGTGTGCCCATCTTTTTCACATACAAGGAGAGGGAGCATCACCATCTACACTGGGATTATGGGCCGATAATGAAAAAGGAGAAGAAAAAATATATGGCAAGGAATAGATGAACATCGAAATAAATGTGGTGTGCGGAATTGAGATAACAATCTTAAATATTTGTTCTTTCCTACAAGCTTATAAGTTAATATTATATACTTTCTTTCTGCTGTCTCCTTAGGTAAATTATTAGCAAAGTCCAAGATTTGATTTTCGGAAAAGAATTTTTTTGGTCTTTTTCTGATTTTTTTATGCAAGACACATGTAAAAACTAGCCAGTTTACAAGTTAATTCAGAAAGATGATCAAATCAAGTCCAAAAATTACGAAACTTGGCCAGATGATGAAATGGGATGAAATTATGCTACATTAATTTTTTTGGAATTTTCTGTCACTAAAAAAAATACTCTGAATTAAAAATGAATGCAAGGTGATTTTAACTAAATTAATTTTAATAAATATCAAATCATAATATTTTTAAGAATAAAAATTATCCTAGATAAATTAGAAGGTGAGGAATCCAGGAAAATTATCAAACTTTAATTTTGATGTGAAATGAACCTAGTAAAAATTAATGAAGAAATTTACCAAATGAATTATTTAGGCCTCGAGATGCGTGCAATCTAGATGAAATTTTTATGCAAGGTAAAGCTAATTATCTTAGATCTAATGTGATTTTTGGGGTATTTTTGGAGTCACAGAGAAATTACTATTAATTAAGAGGTGAAAATGGGCAAAATATAGCAAAAATGAACCGATTAATTAATAGGAAAATCTACTGATATTACAAAAATATGCCACATGTCATATAAGGAAGATGACAATGTAAGCTACACAATGCAATTTTTCCAACTCAAAAATGAATTAATATGGATGCCTAAATATGCGTGCAAAGACAGGGATATAAATGCAATTATAGGAATTAAAATTGCTAAAAATATACGTGCTGACAGGGAATAATATGCAATTACCTATAATGAAGAGGGGGCAGATGAAATTTCTCCATGGTACACGTGCTCCTCACGTGGGGTCGCCTGGCAGGGACTGAAATGTAATATTGAAAACCTTCAGGGGCCTTGATGCGATTTGCCCAGGCCACACGTACAGATCACGTGGGGGGTCATAGCCTCAGAGGACTTTGGAGGCTCGGAGCGAGGCTCGGGCGGCTCTGGAGGTTCAGATCTGGCTCAGAGAAGCTTCAGGTGATCCGAGCCTAGTGGTTGGGGAAGAGGCTCGGATCTGGCGACGTGGACGGATCTGGACCGTGGGATCAAGTGATGATCCAATGGTGATGGGCTGCTGGCGCGTGGCGTGTCGTGATCCGTTGGATCAAGATTGATCCAACGGTCCTTGAAGCTCGATGAAGAGGGCGACGTGGACGACCGAGCGCCGCTGGATCAGGATGAATCCAACCGCCCTCGGATGCTTTGGCCGTTGGCATTGTGGCGTGATCAAGTCCGTAGGATCAAGGATGATCTAACGGCTGCGGAACAAGGCAACGTGGATGGCTCCTGGTCGTTCGATCAGGAGGATCGAACGACTACTAGCTATCGTCCCCCAACAGCCCTCTGCCTCCTGCGGAGGGGAGGGCTGGGCTCCGGCGGGGCTGGCCTAGCTCTGCCTCGTCCTCCCGTCGTCGGCGAAGGACGCTGAAGGCTTTGGCGTAGCTCGGAAGGATCGTGGAGGGGCGGCGAAGCGTCCAGCGATGTTTGCTGAAGTTGGAGTGACCTGGAGGCCACTGGCGATGGAGCTCGAAGCTACGCCGGTGAAGTCTCCGACCAATCAAGAGATGGTACCTGCAAGGGGTTAGAGGATAGCCGAAGCACGCATTTTGACCGTGGAGGTGTTAGGGATGGAATGCGAGGCCGGTGGAACAGTGAGGGTGGCTGGTGGTCGAACTCCGCTCAGGTGGCGGAGCTGGCGTCAGTGGAAGATGAAGTGCATCGTCAGATGAAGCTAAGGGTAGCACGAAGATCAGAGCTCCTTTGCGGAGCTCGGGGAATGGACGGCAGAGTAAGAAGATGCTCGTGGAGGGCGAATTAAATCAGAGAAGAAGAAAGAAAAGGAAGAAGAAGATCAAGAGGGAAATGGAGGAGTCTACCTGGGCTTAGAAGCTCCGGGGAAGCTTCCAGGTCTTCGCTCGAAGGTCGATAGAGGACCTGAGCTCGTGCAGCTCGTTGGAGGAGCTGTGACACGGTGTGGCAACGTCGTGGATCTCGCCGGAGGTGGCGGCCTGTCTTCGCTCGATTTTACGCCCAATTGCTGTCACCAATGGGTGGCTCTGAGCTCTAGGGCACCTCTCGTAATGGCGGATAGGGGTGAAAGTGGCCGGAGGTGGCTGATTTATAGGATGAGGGTGACGACATGGATGGCTAGGAGGTAGTGTTCGTGGATGTCGTGGAGCGACTCTGAGGGTTGTCATGGAGATCGAGGGGGCTGGCGAGGATGAGGGATGAGTGGGCTACATCGTGGTGGCGTCAATGGTCGGAGAAGGTGGTCGACGTGGAGCCGAAAATAGAGAGGGGGCGCCCCCTTGCACACGGTGGAGTACGTGGGCGCGGGGCGTGCGGAGGTTGACGACGACGTCTCGACCGTTGGATCTCGTGATCCAACGATCCAGATGGAGGCACCGTGGGAGGGTTGAGATCAGATCTAAGGCGCCACATCGGAGTGCTCTGAACACACCACATGGCGTGCTGAGGATGCGGCGCTAACGAGAGGCTGAGATGGGCTCAGGGATTTGATCGAATGGCTGAAACCAATTGTGATGATGAACAGTGAAGATCGAGGCACCTGGAGCAAGATCGGAGGGCTCACAGAGTGCCACGTGGTGGACTTTGGGCGAAGCGCGAACGAACGTGCGGATGAGATCCATGGAGTGATATGACGGTGGAAAAAATGGGTATGCGTGGCAATCAACGGGCTGTTGGATCAAGATAAAAATCCGACGGTCCAGGGCACGGGCAGACTGGTCAAAGGGAGCGGGCCACGTGGTGCAATCAGAGGGCGCCACGTGGCCGGCTGTGAGTAGATGAAGAGAAAAATAAGATTAGATAGAGAAAGAGGCCGAATTTGGAAAAAGTTAAAACAGGAAAGTTGTAGATCTCGATGAGATCTACAAGTTTCATGTTGACCAAAAACAGACATGAGGTCAAATGTGATACAAAAATTTAATAATACAAATATACATATGTATAGTATACAAGGAGGCCCAAAAACCCAACTTTTGCCTACGAGCTCCGAATTGAATGAAATTAGTCTCATTTTGAATGTCTCTGAATGTATATTATTATAAAGGTGAGTAAACCTAAGTCGGAGTTGGTAGGAGAGAGATATGTACATTCTAAGGTCCAGGGGTTTTAGGGCTTTATTGGGTATTTTACAAAAGAGATCTCTGGCCTTCTTCCCTATATTATTAACTAATGGTGAAAATATTATAAGAAAGGTGTTATTTTATTTTGGAGGGGATAAAATACAAATGAATAGGAGGATATTTTACAGGTGGATTTTATACAACAAATTGGCTTCTTATTTAAATGCAAATATGAATGCTAAGATGCATATTTTGTAGATTGATGCATGAATGCTATTTATGCAAGATAAAGGAAAATATGAAGCTAAATACCCAGGGACAATGCTCTATTTTCAACTTTAAGAGTGATGAATCACAGATTCATCAAAGAGCCATTTGAGTAAGATTTAATGGTTTGTCCATCTTGCTTATCCAAAAGGACATTTTGATAACCCATTTCCACATTAATTACCAATTTAGTTTAGTATTTCAAAATATTATTTGCATGGTGTCTAGTTCATATATTTTTTTTGTAAAACCTTATTTAACTAATATTTGATTCTATTTTCAACCGACGTCATTTAGGATGAATAGTTTGTAAACTCTAATGTTTTTTTTTCAATCCATCGCTACTTTTGTAAATTTTGTATGATTTCCACACGAATTATAATATATCAATTACTTCTATGTGTGTTCAACCAACATTGTTTGACCATATCATGTCTCCATCTAAATTTATATCCTTTTGTAAAATTAGATAAGCTCTTTGTAGTTTAAATTGCTTATTAGAAATATATTAATTTATTTTCATTTTCTCTTTTGTTATCCATAAAATACACATTAACTAATTTCAATAATATATTATGTAAAATAAAAAAAATGTAATTTACAAATTAATTACGTAATTATGTAATATACTAACCAACTATGTAAATTATTGATAAGTTATGTAAAAAATGCAATCACTTTTGTGTTGCAGTGTTGGCAACGAAAGTGGTGGTGCCTCCATGTGCGTCTCCTTCGCTCCATTCTCCCCTCGACGATCAACGATGGTGCCTCTGTGTACAACTCCATTGTTCCCATCTCCCATATGTCATCATTGTGCTCTACTGCATCGCCACTGTCACATGCACGCCACCATCACCGCCACCCATGTCTCTGTGCCTCTCCATCGTCACAATGCTCCACCCACCGCCACTTCCGCCCACAGTCGATGTAACCATCACCACTACCTTTGTGCCTCTCCATTGTCGCACTTGTTACCAATGTCTCCCCACACCTTTGTACCTCTCCATCACTGTAGCATTCCACAAACCACCATTGTGCTCCATACGCTCTTGAACTCAGCTAAACCTTGATCAACTTTTATAGAAGAAGAAGAAGCAATTTCTCTATGTGACCAAGTGTGATTCACAGAAAAAGATGTGTGAATCTTTTTAATTTTATTTATACTCCTAACAAATATATAATGGTAAGTGATCGGGAGTGTCGAACTCAGGGAGGTAAACTTTCAACTAAATGTGGGTGTGTAATTACTAATTAAAAATATTCTACATTTTTAATGATTTTTTACAGATTTTTAATGATTTTAATGAATATTAAAATTTTGATTGATTGTCAAATGTTTTATTTTTTTTACAATTTCTGATTTTTAATTTTAAATTTTAAACTGATTTTATTTTGCATTTTTTATGAATTTTTATTTTTAAAAATGATTATGAATAAGATACATACACAAAAATTAAAAGTTTTTCTGAATTTTTCAAATATGCAGAATAAAGTCAAAATAAAAAATAAAAATAAATGTGTGTTTTAAGTATTTTTTTACAATTTGTTTCATTTTTGTGCTATTTTTATATTTTTATGGGTTTTATATTGACCTCAAGTTGAAAATAATTTTAAATGTAAAATAAGCTACTGCTTTTGATATTTTTTAAAATAGAAGATAAAATTAAAATTCTGGAAATACATTTTGTATAAAAGATTTTTTATGAAGCTTTCAAACAAGACAAGAATCATATTTTTGTTATTTTTCTTTGATTTTATATGATTTTATGTGATTTTTATAAGTTTTTGCAAATATTCAAGTTTTTATGATCTCCTGTTTATATTTTTGCTTGACTTTTGTATAAGTGATACAAAATCATAAATCTAAGCTAGAAAAATATTTTTGGAACTTTTCAAAGAGTTTTCAAATTTTATTTTAAAGTGCAAGCAATAAAAATAGAGTTGTTTTTGTATTTTTAAAAATTAGAAAATAAACTCATTTTATCTCACGAAAATTACTAGAGCTAGCACAATAAAAGAGACACATAATACTATTTTTGTGGAATTTTTATATGATTGGAATTAATTACTATAATCAAGAAAAAGAGAAAAAAATTAAAGATGCAGAACATGGACTTTTTGTAATGCAAATAAACTTTGTAGAACCTTTATTAAAAAAAATAAATGTTTCAGGGTAACGCTTGCAAATGCACCAACAGAACACGTGGATATACATGTGAGTTGCAGTGATAGGGACTAAAATATGATTAGCTTCAAAATTCAGACCTATTTATTACAAAATAAAGTTCCAGGATCTAAATTGAAAAAATATCACAACGGAGCATGTTTGCGATTGCTTATCTCTAAACTAAAAGACCTCCTATCTCGAGTCTGATCTGACAATGGATGCACTTGCGGGCGCGTAGATGAGATGCGTTGCTCCCGTAATCTGAGTTAATGATCCAAGGTTAGGGTCTCATGATTTCGTCTCACGAAAAATGGATCCTTCTTCACAAGCAGGAAGAACCGAAGATGGGGGTGATCCATGAATAGTCGATCTGGCAATACAACGACGTTGCGATGACGGTGTGGTCTCAACAAAATATGGTGAACGGCCACTATATTCTTGGAGAGAGGTCGGATGTGTGGTAGAGAATGAGAGAGACAGATATTTGTTGCTCTTGAAGTTGGTGTAGAAAAGACTAGGGTTTACCTTTTCTTTTATACTAAATTGGATGGTGAAGATGCACTCCTAATTAAAATCAGTGATTGTGATTTTGTTGCAACAATTTGCAACAACAAATAATTAATTTAAAAAAAATAAATATATTGCAAATAATCTTACATGTTTAATTTCAATTAAATCAATTAATTGTCATGAATAAAATAGGACTAGAGAGCCTCCTTCCCCTTTTACTCATGGTAATGCCCAAGCTTGTGATGGAGAGAGTTTTTCTCTCTCCAATCACCATCTAATGTAATCTTATTACAATAAATCTTTATCCATAGAATTATTTTCCAATAAAATATCATCAAATAATTTACAAATTATTTGTGAAAATTGTAAACAATCCATTGACAATTATGAATCAAATCCAACCATCCAATAAAAATGTAAATTGTATTTACAATTAATTTTACAGTGTGAATTCAATTCAAATCAACACTTAATTCGTAAATACTATTTACATTAAATCTCTCCAACATATTATGAATCATATTTATAATATTTATGATTATTATGTAAAGTGATATCTACAATAATCATATTCAGTTATTTATGATAATTTAATCACATTTAATTATTCATTTCTCAATGCTCATATACGTTATCTACAATTGTACATCCCATGTATAGTGATTTGGATTGAGATCATATCTCAAATCTAGATCTTGGAGACCTCTCAAAGATGTTTGATTAAATAAAATGTGAATCCGGTCTTCTTATTGCATCTGAATCATATTCATATCAATATCCAATATTTAGACTAAGATCATGTTGCTAATCTACTGAGAGGAGTAGGGGTGAAAATGTATGTGAATATATTCGTATCCGATCTGCTGTTGTATTCATTTTATTCATATTTTGACATTGATATTCATTTTAAAATGGATGCGGATATGGATATCACGTTGACATTGACTAATTTTTGCATCTGTATTCGTATATTCATTTTCCTACATAAGAATGGTAATAGGTTTATTTATAACTGTGTAACAACATTTTTTGATTGCATTCACCATTATTGATATAATTGTTATGAAATCACTATATCTGGTATATATACTTTATGTGTAAACCATCATAAATATGTATATTTTAGTCAATTTGTTAAACATTTATGTTATTATTCGTATATGATTCACATCCGTTTTATATTCATACCTGTTTTTTAGGATATAATAATAGGTTTTTCACATCCGTCAATATTCATATCTGCATTATATGATTATATCTATATTCGTATCAGTATCTGACCATTTTCATCCCTAGAGAGGAGTCACTAAAATCCAAACATATTTCATCACTCCCTCAGAATGGAAGTGTCACGGTTATACAATCGTTTACGATCACATTACCCTTGAGCATTCCTAATACTCACACATCCTGCATATAAGTTTCTCATTTGACATCGAAAAGCATATAACGTACATACAAATTCAGTCAAGCTTCCAAAGAGAGACGATCGTGCACGGAATTTGATCCCAATATCTATGAGCGAGCACATGTCTTCCGGATTAGTAATGAACATGTATGATCCCTTTGAGAGATCATATTTACTCGTATGCCCTCGTATGCACACTAGCTCATCTGTGTATAGACCTTGATTAAGTCATCAACCTAATGGTTTGCCTAATGTATATACCTAGACATATAGTAGCACACATGTCTCCAGTCAAAGGATGCATGCTTATATCGTGACGGCATACGGCATAGATCTTGGTTATCTCGATCTTGTTAAGTCAAATGTTTGACCTAACTTATCTGTCACCTCCAAATCTCTATTCCTATACAGAGGACCTGCTTCAAGACGTCGACAAGATATTAGTCTTTAGAGAGGGATTACCATCTTCTTCTCAAGCTATAGATCCTTTCTTAACAATCATTTGACGGTGCTTGATGAGTACTCAATCTGACTCTTTAGATATCATCCAAACACTAGCTTCTATAATTCAACCATTGAATCAATAACTGTATGATTATTAAGATGACCATGGTACACAACCCTAATTGTACTAAGGAACCTTATAAATGCATTCATTCATTTAATCTCAAACAAGGAGTGAAATAAATCAATAACGTTTATTGATATATCAAAGATAACAATAACATTTATTGTAGAAATGGTTCATCATGGGCTCACATGGCTAAAAAACAACGTGAGTGCTTCATGACAGGAAGTAAACCCATCGAGTAGGAGCAAGAGATGACTCAAGCATGATCAAGCTTCTAGGTCACAGATTTTTCGAGGCAATGACCTATTCATCTAATTTTCTATTCCAAGTAATCTTAGCTTCAATCTTCTTTTAACTGCATTGAATTTTGTTTATGTTTCATTGATTGTTCGATCTAGTAGCAATAGAACCATTCTAGGCCTCTGATCACCTCGATCGGAGGTACGTAACTTCTGATTTGAACTCCTTTCAACCCATCCACTTCACCTCACTAACTAGATCCACCTCTTCATCTCCTTTCATGTTATAATTAACTCAGATCTATCCAGATCTGAGCGTATTGATTCCAGATCTTCCATCCATGAGGGATCGACCCAATACCCCATTCCTACCTATTTCATTGTTGAATAGTGTCAGATCAAGGCTCATGAAGCTTCGAGTCTTCCAATAAACCTTGCAGGACATCTGGAGCTTTACTTGGAGTAAGGATTGAAACCACCTGAGCACGCATCACAACAAGCTCTTCCAGGTCTCCGATCACTGAGACCCAGACTTGGAACTCACCGTCAGTCACCACAGAATTCTAGAAGGAGTCAATCAGGTCCCTTGCAACTAAGATATGGACCAAATCAGATGAGATCAAGGAGACCTGAGTTCATCAACTTAGTTGATCTCAGGTCTCCTTGATATGGGAGACCTGAGATCAAGGAGACCTGAGTTCCAGATGATATTCTAAACCCCTTAACTTCTGTCCGATCGAGGCGAAGGCTCCCATATCTGATCAAGTCCATCAACTTGCGCCCAAAGTGGATCCCTCGGATAAAATCTGAATAGGATTTAGACCGTTCACCGCCTTAACCATGCCTCATAAGCCTCGCACGCTTGTGGCTGGTGAAATTGCATCATTTTTCCTCAATCTCTCTCAATTTGTATTTTTATCTTATTTGCTTGAGAATAATTCTGTGAATTAATTGCATATAAGTACTCCAGTTTCTTTTTTTTGCAAATTAGTCCACTTGATCTGTATTCACACGCGCAACCACTCCTCCCGGAACTCCCCAACTAAATGGTGTTGTTGAAAGATGCAACAAGACCATCATGGACATGGTCCGATCACTATGAGTAAAGCACGATTACCTCTTAGTTTTTGGTTATATGCATTAGAGACTGCAATATATATCCTTCACAAGATTCCTAGCAAATTTATACCCAAAACTCCTCATGCCTTGGTTTAGAACCAAGCCCAGTGTTAAACACTTATGCAAAGAACACGGATGCAAGTAAGCTGGAATCTCATACTTGAGAGTGCTACTTCATTGGGTATGTAATGGATGATATTGGATACCAACTTTAAGACCCTGAGAGTCAACTAATTTTTGTTTCTAGAGATGTAAAATTCTTAAAGGATGATTTCCTTAAGAGTCAAGACAAAAATGAAGTAAAGGGACTCATTGAATATTCTGAAGATGTTGAGCTTCCTGAACTAGAAACTGAATATGGGAATTAAGAAGAAACTTCCGTACCTCAAGAGTGGTTATGCCACCTGAAAGGTATGGATTCCATGTGTCAGGTAAACTAACAATGATCCAACTTCATTTGATGAAGCACTCGTAGATCATGACATTGATAGATGGATGCTAGCAATGAAGTCAGAAATGGACTCCATGTACAAGAACAGTGTATGGACCCTAGATGATCCAAATCATTGGGAGTAAATGGATCTTAAAGAGAAAAACTTGATGAGAAGATAGAGACCTTCAACGCATGACTCATAGCCAAAGGCTACACACAATGAGAAGGCATCAACTATGATGAGATCACAAAATGAGAAGGCATCGACTATAATGAGACATTCTCTCATGTAACTATGCTTAAATCCATCATGGCACTGCTAGATATAGCTGCATATCTTGACTATGACATATGGCAAATGGATGTCAAGACTGCATTCTTCAATAAATATGTTGAGGAGGATATATATATGAAACAACCCCATGACTTCATAACTGAGGAAGGTAAAGTATGCAAGCTGAAGTAAATCATCTATGGTCTCAAACAAGCTTCTCGTAGGTAGAAAGAAGATTTGATGAAACCATAAAGAGTTGATTTCATTAAAAATCCCGACGAACCATGTGTGTACAAGAAGCTTAGTAGGAGAATCAATTGTTTATCATGCTTTACGAACATCTATGTCATTGGGAATGATATATGGATGAAGGCTAGTGTTAAAATTTGGTTGTCCCATACCTTGGAGATGAAAGAGCTTGGAGAAACCTCTTATATCATGGGTCTAAAGCTGTTCAGAAACATAAAAAAAGATGATTTTGGGATTGTCACAACATGGATACATTAAGAAGATTTTAGAACGTTTCTATACGGAGAATTCCAAAAAAACTTCCTTCCCTTAAGGCATGATATACACATATATAAAGGGATGGCTCCTTAAAGTGTTGAGGATAAGAAAGCCATGGCTGGATGCCCCTATGCATCAGCTGTGGGAAGCCTAATGTATGCCATGGTGTGCACAAGGTCAGATATTTACCATGCAATGGGAGTGATAAGCCTTTACCAATCCTTATATGGACAACAACACTTAAATGCAGTGAAGAGCATATTTAAAAATCTAAGATGGATACAAGATTACATCTTAGTCTATGGAGATGGTGATCTCCAAGTCTTAGGATACATAGATTCATACTTTCAATCTGATATAGATGACTGCAAGTCAACTTCAGGGTTTGTATTCTTGTTGAACAATGGTGATGTGAGGTGGAGAAGCAAAAAGCATGATACTATGGCTGATTCAACAATAGAACTGAATATATTGCTACATCAGATGCTGCAAAGGAGGCGATGTGGTTATGTAAGTTCATCCTAGAACTTGAAGTAATTTCCTCTGATACTCCCATCCACTGCTCTATGATAACACGAGCGCTACAGTTCAAGCAAAGGAATCCATATGGTATCAAAAGAGCAAACACGTGAAAAAGAAATACCACATCATTCGGGAGATTCAAAAGCATGGTGACATCATCATCACCAAGGTGACCTCTGTCGATAATGTTGTTGATCCCCTTACCAAGCCTTTATCCCAAGTTTTCAAGCATTATGTAATGAGCATGGGTTTAAAGATTGTACTTGAATGGTTCTGAGGGCTAGTGGGAGATTGTTAACCATTCTAGCCTAGAACGAACCATTTCTACAATAAATGTTATTGTAATATTTGACATATCAATAAAAGTTAGTGATATTTCATTCCTTATCCAATAATAAATGAATGAATGCTTTTATATGGTCCCTTAATACTTAAGGTTATGTACCCTAGCTGTCTTAATAGTCATACATATGTTGATTCAATCACTGAATCATATAGGTTGTTGTTTGAATGATATCTAAAGAGCTGGATTGAGAACTCATCAAGCACAGTCAAATGATTGCTAAGAAAGGATCTCCAGCCTGAGAAGAATATGACAATCACTCTCTAAAGGCTGATATCTAACCAAACTCTTGATTCAGTTCCTCTGCATAGGAATAGAGATTCATAGGTGTTAGGTAAGTTAGGTTAAAGAGTTGACTTAATGAGATCGAGATAACCAAGTCCTATGTCGTATGCTATCATGATATAGGCATGCATCCTCTAACCAGAGATAGATGTATTACTATATGTCTAAGTATGCACATTAGGTAGACCATTAGGTTGATGACCTAATCAAGGTCTATACACTAGCGAGATGGTGTGCATACAAGGGCATATGAGTAATATGATCTCTCAAAGGGATCATATAGGTTCATTATTGAATCGGAAGACATGAGCTTACTCATGAGATATTGAGATCAAATTCCGTGTATGGTCATCTCGTTTTAGAAGCTTGACTGAATTTGTAGGTATGATATATGCTTTTGGAAAGTATATGATAGATATTGATTCCCAATGATCAAATGAGAAACTTAATGATAAAATCCTAAAGAAGACAATTCAAATATGATCTAAAACTTCATGTTTGATCTAGATCTTTCAATATGCAGGATGTACGAGTATTGTGAATACTCAAGGGTAAGGTGATCGTAAACGATTGCGTAACCGTGACACTTCCATTCCGAGGGAGTGATGAAACATGTTTGGATTTTAGTGACTCCTCTCAGTAAATCAATAATATGATCTTAATCCAAATATTGGATATTGACATGAATATGATTAGGATGAAATAAGAAGATTATATTAATAATTTGATTTAATCAAACATCTTTGAGAGGTCTTTGAGATCTGGACTTGAGATATGATCTCAATTCAGTTCACTATATATGAAATGTACAATCGCCTTGTCCTTCTCCAAGTATCCGCATATAAAGCACATTGTTCTTGAAAGAGTTCAAGAATATTCAATTGTTGATAATGTATCTAAGCATTGGGAAATGAAGAATTAAATATAATTTAATTATCGTAAATAATATAAATATGATTCATATTATTTGGCATATGAGAATAGTCATCTAAGATAATTAAATATGATTTCACTACCAAAGATATGATTATTATGGATATCATTATCCATAATAATAACTAATATTATAAATGTAATATATTAGAGAGATGTAATTGTAAATAGTATTTACGAGTTAAATGTTGACATGAATTGGATTCATATTGTACAGACTAATTGTAAATGTAACTTAAATTTTATATTGGGTGCTTGAATTTGATTCATAATTGTCAATGGCTTGTTTACAATTGTCACAAATAATTTGCAAACTATTTGGTGATATTTGATAAATAATTCCATGAATATAGATTTAATGTAATAAGATTACATTAGATGTTGATTGGAGAGAGAAACTCTCTCCATCACAAGCTTGGGTGCCACCTTGAGTAAAGGGGAAGGAGGCTCTCTAGTCCTATTTTATTCATGACTATTAATTGATTTAATTGAAATTAAATATGTTAATATTATTTCAACATATTAATTTTCTTCTAAAGTAATTATTTATTGTTGAAATTATTGCAACGACATCTCAACCATTGATTTGATCAGGAGTGCATCTCCACCATCAAATTTAGTATAAAAGAAAGGGTAAATCCTAGTCTTTTCTACAACAACTTCAAGAGAAACAAATCTCTCTCTCTCTCATTCTCTTCCACACGTCCAACCTCTCTCCAAGAATATAGAGGCCCTTTACTATATTTTGATGAGAGACCATGCCATCGTCGCATCATCATTGTGCGATCGGATTGACTACTCGTGGATCTCCCCCTTTTCCGGTACTTCCTTCTTGTAAAGAAGAATCCGTATTTCATGAGATAAAATCAGGAGACTCCAACCTCGGATCATAAACTCGAATTGCGAGAGCTACGTGTCTCATCCATGCGCCTGCAAGTGCATCCTTCGTCAGATCGGACTTTAGACATGAGGTCTCTTCACTTAGAGACAAGCCATCGTAAACATGCTCCAAGAGGTAATTCTACTACTCATTTGTGATCATGATGAATTGATTTGATAAGTGTTATCATATCATGCGATTTCATCTAATTAAAAGTCATCTAATTAGATTTTAAAATTCTGTTGCATGTTGAAACTACTATGACTAGTTTCCCTCGATTGTATTTGATGCAATTTACATGCTTCCATGATGCGCTAAGGCCTAAAGCCTAACCTTCACCATTTGCTCAAGCTCGGGGGATTGGGGCTCAAAAGACATATCTCCAGAGCAAAGGAGGGCACCTGGAGCATACTTATAGGGCGAGAAAAAGGTGAAATTCAAATGAAAAGATGCCATGTAAAGGCTTATCGAGTGAAAATTATTCGGGTGTGGATATATATCCTAATCTGGATAGATGCGTCAAGAATTTAATGAAACTGAATTTGGATCCGGTCTGTATAAATGGGAGATGGAAGGCGAGTTGCGAGCTAGAAACAAATTAGAGAGGGGAAGGGGGTGTTGACCCGGGTCAACAATCTGGGTAGGACCAATTACGTGTACTCTACCCGAATAAGTCGAAATACTAAACGATAAAATATCAAAAATAATTAGAAATAAACACGAAATAGATATTAAATGACCTTAAATCGGAACATTATAAAAATAAAGACCGTATAATTTAATGAATAATTTATATTGATTTTTAATAAAGTAAATAATTTAATTTAAGATTACGTGTAGCCTACCCGAATTAGTCCAAACACTAGACGACAAAATAGATAAAATAATTAGAAATAAACATGAAATAGATATTAAATGACCTTAAATTGGAAAATTATTAAAATAAAAATGTATAATTTAATGTATAATTTATAATATTTTTTAATAAAGTAAATAATTTAATTTACATGTTTGAATTATTAAAATACATGTATTTACAAGTATAAATTATCTATATACAAAGTATACATATTTTTATTCATTTATTTTTACAATTATACGAGTTATTCTATATTTTAGTAATTTCAATGATAACTTAAGGGTTATAAGTATATTTTTATTTTAGATCTATAGATTAATTTAATGACACAAATAAATACAAGTATGTATAATATAGGTGCATTATACTTATATAATGCATACACTTATTTATTTTTAATTATTTTTATCTTATGTTATTTTTATTTACATTTTATATAATTAATATAACATATTTACCCCACATTAAAAATACAATATGTCCAAAAATATAAAGAATAAAATAAATAACGTAATATACAATTTTACATGTAAAATATCACCCTCAAAAAGCCAACGTTCACATAGCTCCAAAATTTATGAAAATACTCTCATTTTAAAGATTATTTTGTTTTAAATATAATGAAAGAGAGTCTGATTTAAGGAGAAGATATTCAGCTTTTAGTTGTTGTTTTATGACTTTTTCTAAGTGTTGTACCTTTTATCATGTACATGATTTATTTTTGCAAATATTATATTATTTAAAGAAACATTTTTATATACAAGTCTTAAGAAGAAAGTGTTTTTATTTGAGGTTGATTTAATGATAAATAAAATAGTACAGAATATGTACATAATGGATATGACGAATATGTACAATGTGAACTTTGTTTCTGAGTTGCTTATAAGTTAGGGACCCTATCTCCTCCAAATTTATTCCTTATCGATTAGGTCAAAACTTGACCTACTCTCGGGTTCGGGATCAGTCTGTATCTATTGTGCATATATACAATCTTCTTTTCTTTCTTTTTCTTTTCTTCTTTATTCATTTATTTTGGGTTAAAATAATGATAAAAATATAATATTAACATATAATATCAGTTTGATAGTAGATGAGAATGAGTCATATTTAGTTGTGTTTTATAAGGTATTTTAAGCCAAAATGAAGGAATAATGATAATGAATTACCAATTCATCACGCATGCATCGACACAACCTCCCATGTGCTACTGCCATTTGTACATTGTAGTCATCAATGCACTAAATATGGGGGATATTTTGATTTAAATTATGAATATGCAAATGAAGAAAGAGATTGGAAGAGATAATATAGGTGGTTACATATTATCTAGATAATGTATAAGACTAAAATGGATTTTTAATTAATTAAATAATAACATTTACTTGTATTTTATATCTATTGCTAGATTAAATACAAATGGACGGAATTGCATGACCTTCCTTATACATGGAACGACCATATCCTATTTGAAATATCTCATATAAATATATGCATATATGTAAACATGTAATATGCATACATATATGCATTTATTTATGTATATGTGTGTATATATATAATTATCGTATTGAATCAAATTATTATCGAGGAAATTCCAGTTAATTCAGATTCAATTGAGAAATGAATCTACAAGTCACATTCATATTCAATTGATTTTATTTTGGATTGAACTTTTTTTTCCAAATTTTTTAAAAATAATCCTAATTGAATTTGAATAATTTAATTCATAACAATGCTATATCTATCCCATTCTCTATCCATTTCCATTATCATGAGATTACTAATCTCCTTTTACTCGCTACCCCCTCTCTACCATCACGAGATTACTGATCTCCTTTTACTCTTCCCGTTACATTTTCAATGAATTCTTCTCTAACTATTCGTAAAACATTCACAAACCCCTTTGTATCAGTATATTCTTCACATATTATTACCTAAGATGAAATTATTCTTTATGTTAAAGGATTCCATGGAGGATGATGTACCCCTCATGTGATCTTCATCATCAAAGTTGCATAATGCAGTGTGATCTTCCTTTACCTTGAGTTACACAACCACTACTACATGGCAATTTCATTGGTGTAGAAAGTCAATTTGTTATCAATTGTTGAAAAAAAGACATACGCATAATCAATATTTATGGAAGTATGTAAATAAAAATACACACTATAACGATGATCAACCATCTTTTATCATCACTTGAGAAGAAACATACAAAAAAGAAGAACAGACACCTCTCTTTGTTCCTTCTTCCTATTCGTCTATCTTTCTCTGTGCGCTGTTGTTTGTATTATGTAGAGTATTGTTTTAACCTCTCTATTTATAGATCCAAGTACAATCTTAGATTAGTTGTCTGAATCATTTTAAATTAACAAGATACTAATAAGAAATCAAATAAAATTTCTCATAATTGAATGCAATCAAATTTTTTTAAAATGGATATATAACTCCATCATATTATGACTCTAAATATTCAAAAAAAAACTTGATCATAATAGATGGGTGCTAAAATTTTTTCTTATTTTATAACGAGATAAGATTAAAACATCTTCCTAGCTCAACGTACATCGAAAAAATTACTCGTAATCCTGCTTATTCCTTATCCATCATCCAAATATTGACAATCACTAAAATAAAATTGATCTATGACAACAAATAATTTGAATATACATTACCACGTCTTATGATGTTAAATATTTAACGACTACTATTCATTGTAAAATTATCTTTTGTTATTGCAATTCAAATTCATTGCTAAATATTCATCTAAAGACGATCATCAAGTGGCTTTTCCATTAAAATTTGTATTATGATTCATTGCTAACAACATAACAATAAACACGGTAGTCGTTGCGACTTTAAAGAATCAAGCAACACAAAATATTTGTTAGCAATGGAAAATATGATAACGAATAAAAATGTTTTCTGTAATATGACAATTTAATTATAGTAAATCCCTAAAAAGCCACTTAACCGGTAGACATTTGAAAATTAGCAAAAGCTTGAGCATATAATGTAATAAACTAATACTGTTTTAATAATCATTTCTCTAGATTTGCAACATAGTTGCAAAGAAAACAAAACTAAAATGCAAACAACTTGCAATTTGGTGGGTTCTAGAGGAACATGACACAAAATGGCCTTCTCCTGAAGGAATCTATTGGCATTCCTTCGTCTTTGTTTGTTGGGAGTGAAATTTGGAATCATGCAGAGGAAACGATACAAAAGAATAATTTATTTAGCATTTCATCTCTTCCTACGTTATGGAGTGTGTGCTTGAATGTGAGAAAGAGACAAGAGAGATATATAAAAATAGAGAGAGAAAGGGACATCATGGAATGTCAATGTCACATGTTATGGTCCCCTCAACTGTACATAAAATTATCAATATCAACTTGGGGTTGCTTTGGATTTGGAGGTGTATGGGTTAAGATTGAGGGGAGATCCATTTGTTTAAATTTTTTAAAAGGGAATTATTGTGCCATTCCATGTATGGAAATTTAGAGCTCTAAATACAATCAAACAAATAGATGCTAAAAAAAGACTGAGCTGAGCTCCACGAAGCGGACTTTTAGATTCTTGAAATAAGATTAAAAAAATTGGGGCAAGTTAACCAACCAACATACTTTTGTTGAAATATGTGATTTTGTTAATTGAAATCAGAGCATTGTTATGTTTACTGTACCTTTCCTTGTTTCCCTTTTGTCTCTCTGGTGAGCTTTAAAATATAACAAATATTTTCACCAATATTTTTTTACTGCCACCCCAAATTTTGCAAGAAGATATTGACTGATAATCTTATAATGACTGTACAAGAAAAGAATACCCTAGGGTGGAAGCGTCAGAGCTATGATGTTTATTTGAAATAAGGAGTAGATGACCTCATGCAATATCAAGATTGAGAAGTTTAATGGTCGGGACAACTTTAGGCTATGGCATATCAAGATGTATGCCCTTTTCAAGTAACATGGCATATGGATACTATTGGACAGTGATTGGGGACCCTTGAACTTGTTGGTGCAAGAAGGTAATGTGCACTCGATGATTACGCTATATTAGATGCACGAGATCATCGCAAAGATCGCTTGACAAGAAGACTGTCGTGAATTTGTGGTTGATGCTAGAAAGCCTATATATGACAAAGATTCTAACCAACAAATTGGTATTGAGGCAATGCCTATTCTTGTCTTCATGCAAGAAGACAACCCTCGTAAAGAGCATCTAGATTGTTTAAATGTGTTGCTTCTTAATTTGAGAAATACAAACACTAATATAGATGATGTACGGGGATTCTGCTTTGATTTTATTGATTTTGTCGTGCTTTAGTTTGAATTTTGTTTTGTTCTTCATTGTTAGCAGAAAAGAGATTAATATAGGAGAAATTTAGTCGAGTCTCTGTACTCGTGAAATTCATCACATGGCTTCTACAAAATGTGGAGACACATAGATCGTGGGATTGGTAACAACTCACGAGGAGGGCTATTATGCCACAAAGAAATATAAGAAAAAAGAAAAATCTAAAGCAAAATAAGAAAATCAATCAAAAAACATCGGAAGAGGGGCTGCTAATAGAAGGAAGGCAACGCCATGGTCACCATAGTGGATCATGGAGGAGATGATTCAGATAATGATCGCGTATTCACCGTCATTGATCTAATGTACTCTAGGGATACATAGATTCTTGATCATGATTGTTCCTATCACATAGCATTTCTCGAAAATTGGTTCTCTATCTACGATAATATCAACGATGGAGATATCATCATGGGAAACAACATGTCATGCAAATCATTGGCATCTATTCTGTGAAAATCAATATGCATATGAGATGGTAAGGGTTATTTCATGAATCACCATGTACCAAACATGACGAAGGACCTTATAATGTCTTGGAGTATTAGACTCTAAAGGGTATAACTACAACGTTGTAGGAGGAGTATTGATGAAGGCCTAGGAAGGGACAATCATCATCCAAAGTATCAAGCAAAAGGCACCATATGTTATAAAATAGTCTATAGTTACTGAGTCTATTGTCCTCGTATCCAATGATGTGAAATCTGAAAATGAATTGTGGCATATATGGTTAGGCATGTGAGCCAGAAGAGAATCAATCCGAAGAAGTTTGACACGATAGATAACCTAGTTGATATATTCACAAATGCAATTCCTAGGAGCAAGTTTAAATGTTATATAGAGTTGCTTAATGTTGATTGTTAGCAGTAGTCCAATTGAGTGGAAGGCGACTATGGAGTCTAATAGTAGTTTTTATACTATTTGAGAATTCCACACAATGTAATTTAGTAGTGGTTGTTTTGCTATCTAAGAATTCAACTCATAGTGAAGTAGAGTAGGTGATGTTCTACTATTTGATAATTCAAATCATGGTGAAGTCTATCAATGGCTTTTCTATTATCTAGGAATTCATCTCACTGTACCCTTCCAAGCATATTGATTTGAGCCCAAGTAATCGAAAGCTTCGGAAAGCACATCATGATCCAAAATATTCTCGATTTGCTTTAGACACAATGTTTTGCAGAAGGAATTTATCATATGAAGAGCACGTAGATGGAAATTCTTTGAGGCGATTCCATGAAATTGGATCTTGTGTTTGGCATTGAACGTAAATATCTAATTTGATGTTATGATTCTAGATCTTTTTCCCGTGATTTTTTGTATAATTTGTTAATTAGATCAGGCTTCAATTTTTGCGATCTCGTTTTCAGTGTATTGTTACCGATCGTTATGTCGCATTGTCCGAAATCTGCATTTTGTTGCAATTGGATTATATCGGATCTGTAAAGAATCAAGATAAAGGCATAATTACAGATTTGGATAACATGGAAATGTCCACTGTGCCATAGAAATGCAAATGGATATAGACATGCATCCATTTTTATACATATTTTCACATTCACAGCTATTTTAATATATCTTTACATTTTCCAATATCATATACAAGGTAAAATGGGACTGCCGCTGGGGAGCTAAATTAGCTCCTCCTGTCTCATTTTACTTCTTTTTTTTTTGAAAAATAAAACTATGAAAATTCATCATTATATATCTATATTATGTCATTCAAGTTTCGTGCGAAGCAAAGAGTAAAGAGACAACAATGTTTTGATAATTTGGATAACAGAGACTAAACAGCTAAGTTGTTGTATTGATCTCTTCAACTATTTTGATAATTTGGATTTTGCGCCTCATTACATGTGAGCTTTGATTCCCGAACTTTCTTTTTTCTTCTAAAGAGACAACAATGTTTTGCTTTCTTTTCGCCTCTTCTTGTCGCGACGAGATTCAGCACTGCTGCATTGACGGCCGATACATCATCGGTTAATTTCAATAGCATACATTACGTCATAATACCATTCAATCTACGACATCGCTATCCAATCTAGAAAAAGAAAATTACTGTCAGGTACAAGCAATCTTACCCAACTGCTCTACAAATAAATACACGGTCACAATTACAATGGAGACGGGTGTATTCGTCGAATACATGTATCGGTGGACACAATTTCTAGAAAAAATTGCGCAACGGTTGCCATGTGAAATGAACTTGATTTCGTCCTCCTTGCTACATTTCCATGCCACTCCCTACATATACAAACAGCTCAAGGCACATTCGTGCATCCCAACTAGTTTTATCCCTCCGACGGCCTGATTATGGACGCGTAAGCGTTCTTACCTCTCCAGATCTCCAGATGGCAAAGGGTGCCTAACACATACAAGATCATCCAGCTTGTTGCCATCCATCTTGTAAAGAGACACCCCACCCAATTGCAAGTAATGTTCCAGGGCCTCCATCCTTAGGTCTTTGAATTGCATCTTCTCCCACTTATTGTACTCTGACTTCCTCCGGGTTTCACTTATGTCGGCGGACCCCGAGGTTGGCCCATCACCATCTGCACCAGCTGTGCCCCAAACCTTACAGCTGACAAAGGGCCCTGGCTCACCTAACTTACCATCTAGATTGCGCTTTAATCGTAGAGCGGAAGCATGTGCTTTGTTTATGTCATCTCTACTTGGAATGTCCGACCAATCATCTTTCCTGTTAGCTCTCATAGGGGAGTGAATCCTGATGACCTGTACGTGGAAAAGTAACATAAAAAGGGATTATTGCCATAAGTAAAGATTCACATCACCAAATTCTTGATGTATGGTTTCTGGAGATATTAAATACAGATAAGGAAATGATGTCATACACCAAGACATTCCAGTAGTTGATAATACGCCCTGCCTTGTAATGGATTATGGCCTTTCTTGGGTTCAGAGAAATAACGAGTCCTGAAACAGAACATAAACGTCGATATAACAAACACTAGCTGGAATCATTTTCGAAAATCTACCTACTCCAAGTTAAGTGCATCTCATGCGCACATCTTTTAGAAGACTGCGCACTCATTTTGGCTAAAAAGACGAATTTAATAATTGAAATTCATACCTTCTGCAAGATCAACTACAAATGTTCATTTCTTTCCGAGAATATTTTCTACCAGACATAACGTAAATGCATCTCATGTGCATTTCTTATATATAATTATTTCCCAACAAGTTGAGGATTCCCAAACCGATGGATATATGTATTTTTTTAAAAGGAAAAAAGGTACCATGTCGAGGAGACATCCAGCCAAAAGCTTTTATATATTCTCAGTATCAAACCATACTAGTTACAAGGACCGATACGCCTGTATGCATATTCTCTCTTCCCGGAATAAACTCATTCCAGGGAACAAGCCACAAAGACCATAGGATAGCCATAACCCAAAATAATGGTGGGGCTACTCCCATGACCCAGCCAATCAATGGACTCCCAAAATACAACCCAATCTACAGTTGACACCAAATCGGCATGTGTTGTGGACCATACCTCCAACAAAACAGAGCAATCTAAGATGCGAAGCTCAACATCCTTTTCCGTCAACTTATATTGTTGGCACGAGCCCTCAATGACGGGGAAAAATCTGGTCTATGCTCGATAGTCATCAACCGATCCCTCCGCAAAAGGCAGATTAAAATCTGAACCCACAACATCATCTTCCATCTCCAGACGTCCTTAAAATGATCTGAAACAATTTTAGTATCAAAGATCATCATTAAGTAAAAGTTTATGTACGCCTTTCGCACCGCGATATGCCCATCTGCTCAAGTCCAGTGGTCTGCAGTGTCAAAAAGTCCCCCAACCTCAATTAGGACCTCCATGGGTAGAAGAAAAGCATTGACCCATTAAAGTAGTGCAAAAATGGGGGAGCTGACCATCATCCTCCATGAGATCCTTCACAGAGCGACAAACATCAGATACCAAAGCAAACAACCGGGGAAAATGAACCCCAAGATCCCCCATGCTCCGTCCACTCATCTATCCAAAAGCGAACCCTAGTGCCATCACCCAATAAGAGTTTCATGAGTGGGGCCACATGAGGGAGAACCGGACAAATGCCTTTCAAGATGGAAGGCATAGTCACTGCACCACCATGCGCTGAGAGATCCATAGATATCTCATATATCGAGCAAACAATCTTGCACGGTCAAACCCACTGCCCAGATACGAGTCACTCGTTTAGCCAACAACGCTCCATTCATCTCCTCCAGGCTCAAAATCCCCAAGCCACCATCCTCCTCCTTGTGTGTAATGGTCTTCCATACCACCAAAGGTCTAAAGCCAAGCCACACAATGCACCTCCTCAGAGGAGACCCAAAAAAATGCTCATCAACGCCTCCAACCTCCTCCTAACCCCATAGGGAAGAAGGCGTGTAAAAATGACACATTTATTGAGGAGAAAAAGATGCAAGAATGCAATAAAAGTTACCTATTCATGTGACCCTAGGGTTCTCTTATAAAGAGGAAAAACCTATTGAGCAAATTACATAGTGTAGACAGAAAGAAAAGAGAATACATAAAAGGATATAAGAAAACTAATATATTAACACTCACCTTAAAGCTGGAGCGTAGATATCAATCAAGCTCAGCTTTGAACATCTCTGGAATGACACTCTAGATAGAGCTTTGGTAAACACGTTTGTTGCATGTTCGCCTGAGCTGACATGAGAGAGAAATGAAACCTTTTTGGATCATGTTTAGAGTGTAATGACAGTTGGATACTGATAAGTAAACTCACGGCCATGACCACGACCAAAATCTCATCCACATCCTGAGTCGTATCCGTGATCACAACCAAAGTCACAACCTCGACCTCCAAGGAAACTCTCTTGTCCTCTGTTCCCAGGCGATGCATAGTGAGAAGAATTCTCTATAGAGGGAAAAGCAGAAGTAAGTCCAGTAGATGTCTCTAGTTCTTGAAGACGAACAAAGATGGTCTGAATCAGTGGTAATGTATCAACCGTCAGAAACTGCTCCTTCACAGCTTGGTATCGTAGATGCAGTCCAGAAAGGAAGCAAGAAACCTGCCACTCAGATCATTCTCCTACAGGTTTATCACAACAGGATGGCTGAAAAATCAGAAGTTCCTCATATGACTGGTTAGATGCCTATAGTACTCAATGAGACTAGAACCCCCTTGAGTTGTAGACCATATCCGCGTATAAATGTCTACGAGGCGAGATATGGTTGTCTTCGGGTAGTAAGTTTGTTCCAAATTCTCTCACATCTCCTTTGCAGAGTCTTTGTAAAGGAGATTCACTACAATATTTGATTTGACGCTATTGGTAACCCAAGTGATGGTCTGACAATTGTCTGCATACCATGTGTCATAATCCTTGTTTGTTTCCTTTAACGGGTCTTCAGTCAGAATATGATTCTTTCACTGACCACCAATGAACACCTTGAACGAATGAGACCAGAGCACATAATTTTTTGTGCCCTTTAGTTTGATTAAATGTACCGCTCACTATCACAGAAGAAATCGGGTACAAGGACTTAGTTCAAGAGGTAGAGATGCCATCGTGGTTAATAAGGTCAAGAAAGAGTGACCTATAAGATGTTTTAGTCAAGCATGTGGGCAACCTAGGTCACCGTTTTAGGGTCCTTGGGCTTCTTGGATGGCAAAACGTGGGCTGGGATACCACAACTTGCCTTTGACGGCACTAGCAGAGAGGCTAATTCGCTGCAAATGGTGCATACACACAGCAGATGACTGCATGCCGATTCCTTACAGGAGAAGCCCCAATTGAGCGAAGATGGCATAACTGGGAGGCGTGTCTGTGCTGGGCGGTGTGATTGGGCGACGTGCTTGGGCTGCAACCAGGTGGCGGAGCATGAGCGACTCCTATGAAGGGTTGTAGGCTGCTGCTCGGGCAACATGGCTCTACCCAACAGTGGTTAAACATGAGGAACAACCCTAAGGTCCTTGCGCGGGGCCCTAATGGGGCCCACGCAAGAGTGTTGGAAGAGAAGAGAGATGCGAGACTGGTGGTGGCGGCGAGATCTAGGTTAGAACACCATCTAGGACTGCTTCTCTAATATCACGGAGAGAAGAATGAAAGAATGAAATAAGGTACTTTATTCAGGAGGTCTAAGGGTTCCTATGTAGGTCGAAACCCTTGAGTACTCATAAAAGAGAAATTACATAAAAGGACCCCGAAGGGTTACAACTCAATAAAATAAAATAGATCTTACTATAACAAGTACAAGATAGCCAACTTTTGCATAAGCATCATCGTCCTCCCATGAGGCATTGGTCCCAGTCTTGTCAGTCAGCTCATCCTTCGTCAGAATATGCTTCTTACCATGGCTCTACAAGAGATTCATGAATTGCATCGCCCACAACTAGTAGTTTGTGCCATCCATCTTGACAATAGGTGTCGAAACCTTAAAGGCACCAGTGTATGGAATATCAATTCTATTTTTTGACATAGTGTCGGATTGGAACATGATTGAAACCGTAGACATGTGATAGGATGTCTACACGTACATCACAAGAGTGGTTGTGGGTGTATGCTCATACCACAACCAACCAAAAGTAAACTCGTATGTGGCGTGGGTAGCACTAGGGTAGCGGTGAGTAGCTTTGGGTAGCACCTAGGCGAGGCTAGGTAGCACCTGGGTAGCACTAGGTAGCATCGCACTTGGGCGGTGCCTGGGTAGCGCATGGGTGATGCCGGATTAGCGCTAGGTAGTGCTAAGGTAGGCCTAGGGAACCAACCAAGGTCTCATGCAGGACCCATAGACGAGGGAGAAGGGTGCACGCAAGAATTGAGGAGGACGAAGACTGGTGGTGGTGGTGGGTTTTAGGTATATACCTTGATCTAGGACCATTGCTTTGATATCATGTGGAGAGAGAGAGATGAGATATCAGATAATGCAATAAGTTATCTGTTTATGAGGCCCTAGGGTTCTCTTATATAGAGAAACATGTTGGGCAAATTACATAGTGTAGAAAGAAAGAAAGAGAATACATAAAAAGGATAGAAGATAACCAATATCTCAACATTTACCATTATGTAGTTGGAAATTTAAAAGAAAGAGACAGGAGCCATGCCATACACCAGACTGCTGTCCATGGAAACATTCATGTTGGCTTGTATTGAAGAGACATATAGTGCATGCAAGAAGTTTGTGCCTATGCTGTGTATGAAGGAAAAGAGAACAAGTGGTAATAAGGATATAAGGGATTGGACGGTGCCTAAGTCTAAAAGGATCCTACAAAATATTACAATGTTAGTTGAGAGCTGTAAGAGAGGAGAGGAGAAAATACTTCATGAAATTACATCTGAAAGAGAGAACTTAATTATTTAAACCCTCAACCATTTCAGATTCTAACCGTGGAAAACAAGTTCTATCCCGCAGCACCGAGACGGATACTATTTCAAAGAGTTCTTTATATGATGCTCATCTCAGTCTTGATGGAAAATAGGTTTTCTTTTCTTGTATTCTTTTGCATCATTTTCTCTTTTAAAAATTTGGAACATATCACATCTGAATTTTCTCCTAAGAAAACTAGCGATCCTTGAAACTCCTGACCCTAAAGCAGACAACATATGTGACATCCGGATTCGAATAATCCAAATCCGATCAGACTAGAGTTCATATAATTCGATAAAACTATCGATCGATATTAAATAATCTGAATCGATACATAGATCGTAAAGCAAATTTCGTTTGAGATCAATCAATCAAAATCGATTGTATCGCATTTCGTGTCTTCAGAAACCACGAAAATAATATGAGACGTCATAAAATTCATATCGCCGAAACAAAACCAACAAAATCGATTGTTGGTCGATCGGATATCGTTTGACCATTTAAATCACAAAAATTTAGTCACAAATTATGACCGTATTTCGCCAATTTCCAGATCCATCTTGGATCAAAAAATTATAAATATTATACTCACTTCGATCGTCATTCCGAGACAGTTGAAACAAGCTATTGTTCATCGGAATCGAAGATTCAGGGTGCGAGTTTGGATAACTTTGGTATCCCAGAGAAGAGAAAGATAAAGGTTATAAAAAAACTTAATTTCAATTTCAAGTAGTCATTCAGCAGCCGTACTACTTGTACCGCTGCTACAATCAAGCAGTCAAGGGAGCTACTACTCCTTGTAAATTGGAGCTGCTGCTCCAACAGTCCTTGCTGCATGCTGAAGATTGATCTCCAAAAGTAGGAAATCAAAGGTACAATTCTTTCTCCCCTCTTGCTGCCATCTATGTACTTAGATCATATTTCAATCCAATACATATGCTCTTAAATTTATGTTTAAAATTGAAAGAAATTGGGGGAGAATAGCATGGAATTGAATCAAAATTAGTCTACTATATGTTCCGGATTTCATGTTTAATTTGAGGAGAAATTGGGGGGTGATGTGCATGCAAATATGATCTAATTTGCAGACCACTGTTCAGCTACTAAATCTATGTCTTAAAATTGATAGATTTGGGGATGATTTGCATGAAACTAACTCTACTTTCTTAGCACCGTTAAGCTAAAGTTTGCATGCTTGAAAGATGAGAATTTTGTGGTGATTAACATATATTTAGTTATAATTCAATAACACTAAACATGTTGCAGTTTGCATGCTTAAATGATGATAGTTTGGTGGTGATTTGCATACATTAGTCTAAATTTCAGACAATTAGATATGTCCCAGATTGTATGCTCCTGATTTCTTAAGTATCGAGGATAAAAATTAGGTGATTAGCATGCAAATTAATCTAAGTTCAGACCACTAATTAGCTACAGTTTTTAGCATTTGAAAGATGAAATTTGGGGTTGATTTGTATGTAGTTGGATCAAAATTCAGAACATTGTTTAGGATCTGATTTTATGAAAAAAATGTGAGGATTTGACGGTGATTTGCATGCGTAAATGATGAGGTTTTGAGAGAGATTTGCATGAAATTAAACATAAATTCAGACTACTGTTATTGTACTATTTCATGCCTTAAAATTTTAAAGATTTGGGGGTAATTTAGCAAGAATGTGACCTAAAATCAGAAACCTATATGCCACAGTTTTCATGTTTAAAAGATAAGCAAATAGATGTCATTTGCATATGATTGGAGTATAAATTCAGACCACTAATAGATACAGATTTTCATACTTGGAATATGAGAGATTTTGGGATGGATTAGCATGAAATTTGAGTCTAATTTCAGATTAATTAATTACAGATTTCATGCTTTAAGAATGGAAGGTTTTGGGGGTGATTAACATGTAATTAAGACCTAATTTCAGATCATTAATTAGCCACTGATTTCATGTTAAAATTGAGAGATTTGGAGGTGAATAACACGCAAATTAGACCAATTTAAGATCACTTAGATACTAAGTTCATGATTTAAAGATTTAAAAGATTTGAAAATTTTATATAGCATTAAACTTAAATACAGATCCAATGATCAGCTCTAAATCTTATTTTTTAAAGATGAAAAGAATTGGGGAGTTTTGCATTAATCTGAAGTTAAATCCAGATCCAATGAACAACTTCTAATCTCATGATCTTAAGAATGAAAACATTAGGGATTGTGCATGAAATTGACTCTAAGTTCCAGACCAAATCAGTAGAATCCAGGAATCTCAGTGCTTTATCAGATCAAGGAACTTAATTGACAAACATTACTGTGAAATCTGTGAGATACTTGGTTGTTATGAATCATTGATATCTGGTATGTGTTGGTCATGGTGATCCTTACACCTGGCTATGCGAGGATGCGGTTCAGTAGGGTACCTAGGCAGGAGGACCCTTAGTTTTGTTTTTCAACTTCGTTTTGCTCGTACTGGTCGGGCCAGTTTTGGAGTGACTCGGACGGAGAGTCCCTCCCACCCGTCTCAGGGGCATATTGGAATGTGCCTAGCCCTCTCTTGGACCACACTTCCACTGAGAGGGTGAGACGGGAGAGTCTCTTAGGAGGCTTCCTCACAACTTGAGTTTTGGTTATTGTTCCGCTAGTAGGTCCTGACGAGGAAAAGATCATTGTCAGGGGGAGTTGGGTTTGGTTACTATTCTGCCAGTAAGTATTGTCAAAGAAGGAGATTAGATCCTGCAAATCATAAATCATCAATTATCAATCATTAATCATTAGCATCTAGTAAGATCCACCATTACATCTGACATCTCACAACAATTGATGTGAACGTAAAATCATCTATATCATAGTAAGAAATATTACTACAGTTGTTAGGTGAAGCAAGTGGACGTGTTGGGAACTTAGTTAAGATGCATTACACTCCACCACATGCCTACGAGGCACACCAACCCTAAGGCATTCTTCTGACCTTAGAGTCATAGTGTGAGTCTTATCCGGACTAAGACCATAGACTATCCACCGAACTTGAGGAATTAGACAAGGACAAAGATCAGAACATGAGACACACCATCTGCACGTATCTAAGATCCATTAACGTTATTTATAAATAATAAAATAATGATTGAGTGAACAATGAGATTCATATACGGATCTTATAAATAAATTGTGGTGAGTGAACAATGAGATTCATATACGGATCTTAAATACGGATCTTATAAATAAATGAAAGTATTAAGTTGAGTACTTAAATTGTGGTGAGTGAACAATGAGATTCATATACAGAACAACTTGAAAATCACTTCCATGCAAGTAGCCTGTTAAATTCAAATGTCAACACCTATCTACTTGCTTTCCTTTGAAACCATTGAAATACCTATTATTTTTAATAAATTAGATTGTACTCAACCTTTATTGGCATTCTTTTCTCCCTAACATGCACATCATGTAAAACACCTGTGTCACAGCAGTCCAACAACTGGACCCTGAGCTTCCGTAGTTCAGACATTTTACTTTTGACGATACATTTTAGTCATTGTTCAAGATATTGTAAATTTCCTTTTGTGCTTATTTCTCTCTTTTGATATTTTTGGGATACATGCACAGAATGTCAGTTTCTTTTGACACATGTAATATTTTATGGAAATTAATGCAAATATCTCTTAGTGACACTTGTTGTTCTGTGGTTGATTATTAAATTGTGAATGCCATTCAAATCACGAAAAATATTCCATCAATTTCTGTAACCTAATGCGATCGATAGGGAACGTGATACTGCGAATATTGTGTAAATGGGTAACTTGAATCCTGGACATCACAATTAATGGTATCAGAGCAGTGGTACCCCGCTACACACATTCGCGGTATTAAAATTCTGATTGCAGTAAGTTATCGGATAGCAACAATCCTCTGACTTGTCGCAAGTCTGAGAAGGGAAAGAATGGCATTCATATTCAACAACCACATGTATCACATTTTTGCAATTAATTTTCATATTATATCCCAAGAAGAGAAAAGCACAATTGATGGTATCCACGAGCATCGATTTTTATGACTAATGATGATGGTTTTCGCGCAAAACCATGACGTCTAGAGTTGACCACTAGATGGCGGATCACTTAGAGCGTATACTGACCGCCTTACCGACCTTCAGTAATAGTAGACTGCTATGAGAGGTCAGCAAGATCAGATCTTAGCCCAACAGATGAAGATCGAAGATAGATAGACTGACATTGAGATGAGGTTTAAGGAGCGATGTGGTTTCACCTACCATCCATCTCAGGATGAAACACGACATGAGCAGCCTCGGTCTGTAGAGGTTCAACAGCCTCAGTTTGATGACTTACATGAGGAGATACCCGCATATGGAGCAGGGGATGGAGATTATGACAGGGAACATGACATTGTACCTTTTGCCGACAAGATTGTGCCCGATTACTTCGCTATTCACAAGCATCAGTTGATTTTTACTTCCTATCAGCGAGCTAATATGCCCGTGTTCGAGGGCATCGGGATATCAGATGAGGCCGAGCAGTAGCTGAAGAGAAAGTACTCCGGATGATTCACGCACCACGAGACACGTGGTTACCTTTTATGGAGTATTTATTGACAATTTTCGCTGTAATATGGTGAGGCGTCAGTTTCTGATATGGGACGCGAGCCCACATGGGACGATTTCGATATGAGATTCAGATCCCACTTCTTTTCTAGGAAGTGGAAGGAGTCCCATCGCCAACTATTCGCAGAGCTTCAACAGGGGCGAATGACAGCTAGACAGTACTTTGTTCGCTACACCGAAATGTCGCGACATACACTAGCAACCGCTGCATTCCTCGAAGAGAATTTGAAGAAGTTCATTAGAGGTACGGGGAAAGAGGTGCAGGAGAAGCTGGCTGGACTACATCTCACACTAGACTGATAGTCAGAGGCTTATTAGTGTTAACTGGCAGTCATGAGATGATCGCAGATTGTCTCTTACTAATATCTCGATGAGTTGACCTTATTTTGGGCATGGATTGTTTGTAAGCTCATCATGCCTTAGTTGATTGCTTTCGGAAGATGGTTGTATTCGGGAATCCGGACTTGCCTAAGTTCACTTTTGAGGGTACATTACATGACTCCAAAATGGAGTACATCTTAGTTGAGAGCTCAGAGATTCATTGATCAGGGATGTGACACATTTCTAGCATTTGTTCGAGAGACATCTGATAGAGAGTCGATGACCCAGGACATCAAGGTGGTGTCAGAATACCCTGATGTGTTTCTTGATGATTTGCCAGGTTTGTCGCCTAAGAGAGAGATTGAGTTTGAGATCATGCTACTGCCAGATACACAGCCGATCTCGATGGCTCCAAACCGCATGGCACCAGCTGAGTTGAGAGAGCTGAAGGTGCAGTTACAAGAGTTACTTGACTTGGGTTTTGAGAGGCCGGGCACTTCACCTTGGGGTGCTCCCATTCTTTTTGTTAGGAAGAATGATGGATCGATGAGATTATGCATTAATTACCGACAACTGAACAAGAGAACGGTGAATAATTGTTATCCTCTGCCACGCATTGATTACTTGTTTGATCAGCTACTGGGATTTTCGGTGTTTTCGAAGATCGATCTTAAATAAGGCTACCATCAGCTGAGGATTCGATAATCAGATATTCCGAAGACAGCTTCCAGACAACTTTCAGGACTTGATATGGGCACTACGAGTTTGTTGTGATGCCGTTTGGGCTCACAGATGCACCTGCAACATTCATGGATATGATGAACATGATTTTCTGTCCATACTTGGACAAATTTGGGGTTGTGTTGTTCATTGACATGTTGATATATTATCTAAATGAATGAGATCACACAAATGATCTGAAGATAGTCCTGGACACACTTCGAGAAATCAAGTTGTATGCCAAGCTGAGCAAGTGTGAATTCCGGTTATCCCAAGTCTCATTTCTTGGGCATGCCACTTTTGGAGAAGGTATCTGATAAAACCGCGAAATCGGCCCTTTAATAATGCTAAATTAGCACATGTAATCATCATCGTAGTCGGGCCAATTTTGGTCATCAAAAAGATCCCCTCATTTAAATATATGTTATGGTCAATCAAAATGAGATGATCGTATTTATTTTTTACTTGGTAAGATACCAAGGTCGAACTCAGGGACACGAGCCTCTCTCGTATTAATCAGATTGAAATGTGTTTAATTAAGTGTTGAAATTAATCATACAGGTCAAATGATGCAAAGACACAACAATTAAAATTAAACATGCATTTTTTTATCCATTTTTTTATCATGCAAGTAGATGCAATGCAATGCAATGGGGATATGCCCTAAATAGAGAATAATGAGCAAAAGTAAATACGAGTTAATTTCGAGTTCCTTAAAAGAAAAAGGCCGATGTGATGAATAATATAAAGAAAGGCATCATATTGGGCTCAAGTAGACACAATCTCTATAAAATAATACATGACAAAATTATTGTGTCCAAAACAGTAATCAAGCATGCCATTAGAAAGAGCATCACACTAGCTTTAAAATGAAACTGAAATCATCTTAATCGGATAAACAGAGCTCAAGATATTCAACAAAGAAAGCAAGGGCATAACTGAAATAAAACATGAAAAGATAACTACAAAAAGGTCCCTGGGAGGGACTAAAACGCAATTAAAATAAAGACGAGTCCTTCCCTGTAATTTACCCAAACGCGCGGGGACCTTTCTGCAAATATGGAGAAGTTCGAGGGCTCCTCCGCAAATTACCCAGAAAGCACGCGCCTGGCACGCGCCTTTTCTAGGCTCGGACGTTGGCTCAGGATCAACGGAGGTTCGTAGTTTCTTCGGCGCAGGCTCGGAAGTTCCGAAGCTCGATGCAGGCTCGGCCAAGGCTCGGCCAATCCAAGCCTCTGGCTCGGTGGCTGAGGCTCGGGGGTTCTCTGGTGTCGCCACGTGTCTAGGCATGGACCATTCGATCGTGGTGATCGAATGGCTCTGGGAGTCGGCGACGTGGCCGCCTGGGCGCCATTGGATCAGAAGGATCCAACGGCATCTGGAGAAAGCTCGGGATGATGGCGTGGCTGAATCTGAGCCGTTGGATCGAGATGATCCAACGGTCGCTGCTATCCCATCTTCATCCTCGACTGGTGGCGGGGCCCGAGCTCCGGCGAAGAAGCTCTTCCTCCGCCGCTCTGTCCTGGGCCCTGTGGTGGTCACCCGATGCTCCTGAAGGGTCGTCGAAGAAGAAGGGAGCTCAGGCGAGGTGTCTGGCTTCTTGGTTCGAGTCGCCGGAGCGCTGATGTCGAGGGTGATCTTGATGAAGTTTGCGCCGGCGAGCGTCCGGCCATTGAAGCCTCTCGTTGACCTGCATGGTTAGGGTGTAGCCGAAGCGAACAAGAAGTGCGTGCGTGCGTGAGTGGACTGTGATGGGAGCTCATCGGGGACGGAGAAGGCGGAGAGCTCGGAGCTCCTCCGCCGCGGATGGCGGAGGAGGTGGGTCGGACGTGTAGAGGTATGGAGGAGCTGGGAAGATGGTGCGCGGTGAAGGGGGAATGAAGGCGGAGCTAACTGGGTGGTCAATGGAGGGGAAGAACGGCCGGAGTGACCGAGAAAAAATCGAAGAAATTAACTAAAAATACAAAGAAAGAAGACGAAGCTTACCTGGTCGGAGGCGGATCGGAGGGCTTGGGCTGGAGCTCTAAGCGAGCTCCGGGTCTTCGCAACGTACTGGGCAGCCTCCCCAGCGAGCTCGGGCGGCTATAGGTCGCCGCAACTCCGCCGTCGAAGGCGGAGGGTCTCACCAGGAGCCTCGTCGTCTTCGCTCTATCCGACCACCTCCCCCTGTCACTGGGAGGTGGCGGAGGGCTGGGCGAGGCCCCATGTAAAGATGGACGGGTTGATTTGTCGGAGGGGGCGAGGTATTTGAAGATGGAAGTGGCGGAGCCGATGGTGGGCGACGTGGTTTCGAGGGGGAAATGGGGACGACTGGAAGGGAGTTATGGGTCGTGGAGGTGTGCGCGAGGGTCGTGGATGATGGAGGAAGACCTAGGGGCAGTTGGCGAAGGGTGAGGTAGTCGGAGGTGGTGGAGAAAATGGGAAGGGGACGAGTGGGACGCGAGGTGGAAATCGTGGGGAGAAGGGGTCTGACGGGAGGTTGACGATGACGCCTGGCCGTTGGATCTGGGGATCCAACGGCGGGAATTTAGGCGCGGAGTGACGGCTTTGATTGGATCTGAGGCGGCGCAATCGAAGGGCGGATGGAAGCGCCACGTGTCGGGCTGGGGGCGCGGCGCGAATGGAGGGTAGAGATGGAGAGTGGGAGGTGATCCAACGGCTGAGGATAACGAGTGGTTTGAGCGGCTGTGATGGAAAAGATTCAACCGTTGGATCAGGAGAAGATCCAACGGTCCCAGAAGAAGGCGGATGGTACAAGGGGAGCGGGCCACGTGGCTCGCCCAGATTGGGCCACGTGGCCCAACCAGATTATTCCTTGGGTTTTTATAACCTTTGAGGGCCCTATTGGCCGAATTTGAGAAAACTCAAAACATGAAAGTTGTAGATCTTGACGAGATCTACAAGTTTCATGTTGACCAAAACTTGAAAAGAGATCAAACAAGGCCCCGAAATATTTTTGAGGGTATTTTTAAGTCAAAAAGTACCACGAATTTTGTTTTGCCATTTTTTTGTGATTTTTAATTTATTTAGGACTCTGTTAACTATTAGACATTAACAGGGAATTATTGACAAAACCTTAAGCAAGGGGGTTAATTATAGACAATAAAGATGATGAAACTGAGGTTCATCAGTATCATAGTTGATCCTTCGAAGGTTGAGGCAGTTATGTCTTGGGAACAACCCAAGACAGTCACTCATATTCGTAGCTTCCTTGGACTAGCGACCTATTACAAACGCTTCGTCAGTGATTTTTCCCCAAATAATTCTTCCATTGACATAATTGAAATAGAAGGGAGTTCCTTGCATTTGGGACGACTCATGCGAGCAGGCCTTCAGGACATTAAAGAAAAGATTGATGATTGCGCCCATTCTCGCACTTCCTTCGGGCACTTAGGATTATACAGTATGTACAGATGCCTCGGAAGAAGGTTTAGGAGCGGTTGTGATGCAGCGGTGTCACATGATTGCATATGCATCACTTCAGTTGAGGTCGCATGAGCGGAATTACCCCGCCCATGACTTGGAGTTAGCGACAGTTATCTTCGCCTTAAAGATCTGGTGCCACTATCTTTATGAGGTGAACTTTGATATTTTCACAGATCACAAGAGCTTGAAGTATATTTTCGATCAGAAGGAGTTGAACATAAGACAACGTAGGTTGCTTGAGCTACTGAAGGATTACGATTGCATGATCTCTTACCTCCTCGGTAAGGGAAACGTGGTAGCAGATGTGCTTAGCAGGAGAGGTCATGAGGAGGATGACTGATTGGCACCCTTAGGAGAGTGCATTCATATCTACTGTCATGCATCTACGATTCAGCAGTCTATGGGATCACATAGTAAAAGGCCAGAAGACAGATCCTTGGATCAAAGACAGATACATGTGTGTCATTAAGGACGAATGCGATGATTTTGTGATGACAGAATCCATTTTATGGAAAGCTGACCAGGTCGTTGTGCCCAACGATGAGCATCATACAGAGACATTCTTGATGAGGCACATAGTTCATTATTGTCTATTCATCCTGTCAGCACAAAGATGTATCGTGATCTGTGCCAACATTTCTGGTGGGACGGTATGAAGCGCGACGTAGCACATGTTAGCAGATGCTTGACTAGTCAGATGGTTAAGGCTGAGCATAGGAGACCGTCAGGGTTATTGCAGTATCTCCCCATTCCCGAGTGGAAGTGGGAGAATATCTCCATGGATTTTGTCACTGGACTGCCGAGGACACCAAGTGGCTATGATGCTATTTGGGCCGTTGTTGATAGATTGACCAAGTCAGTCCATTTCATACACGTCAGCATGACCTACACTCCATCTAGATTGGTCAGATATATGTGTAGAACATTATCAAGCTTCATGGTATACCACGTGAGGTAGTTGATGAGTCTCCGATTCATTATATAACTATATCAATACTACCCCATTCCATAAGGAAAATCATATTTTCTGTGATGTATATTAATGTTAGGGAGTGATATTACATGCATTATATTTGCATGTACTTGTCATTCCACTCAAATGAGTAATCAAACATCATTCTTAATTCACCTTTATTTATGCCCTAATCAAGAGAGAAGAAATGACAAATTAAGAAGGTATTTGGAAACACTCAGATAAACGACAAGATACTCTCGATTTCCTCTTTATATATGTGTTGACCAATCAATTTAATAGCGGCAACATTGCATGATATTTAAAATATCAACAATATTGTGAACGTGCAAGATTAAGATAATAAATTTTGTATAAGTTCATTACATCAAGATCTAAGGAAAACAAATATTATGGGTATCCTTATATATATATATAACCTCTTAGCAAAGGGGTGCTCATCACTATTACTCTTTTCTCTGGGAGCTACAAATATTTAATATCAAAATTAAGCTCCAAAATATCATTAGATAGAAATCCAATATCTCTAAACAAATCATTATTTAAATAACATCACATTCTCTACTCACAAACACTACTAACATGTCCGTTGGAATTACATGAATAGGCCAAAAAGTTATTGTAATTAATGGGCATAATGGGAAGGCCAAATAATGTAACGGCCACTATGGAAAAGGGGCACCAATGCCCTTGGCGTGAGATGAAAAGGTGCAAATTGGAGAAAAGAGGAATGCCACCCACGTATGGTGAAAAGGCATGATTTGTCTTTGGTCCATTTCAAGGGGTGCATCTCCAAATTAAAGGGATACATCTCTTTGTTGTTAAGGTTATAAATACCATATGAAGTGCTGGGTATGGGGCAGCATATTTTCCATTGGATCACCATCCCCTCATCACCATTACTATTCGATTATTCTATAACCTCCGATTCTGTTATTTCCCCCATCCTATTCCGTCCTCCAACAAAAATCCACCACCATAATTAGTCCTCCATTTTATTATCGACAAAGCATCAAAGTGGTTTTGTCGACTTGTGCATTTGGACCCCCAGTGAATCCGACTCCTGAGGCTCCACCCCAAGTGCCGTTAAAAACTATCCAACACCATAGACGTCCGCCAACCATCAGATCCTCGGTCCCTCTGTGAATCCGACTCCAGAGGCTTCCTCCCGAGCCGCCAACCACCATACTTTTATCTCGCCTTTATTTTATTACTTTACATTTTTATATCTGTCTTATTTTGTTATCTTCTCTTTCGTGCAGGAATTCGTCAAACTATCGCGACGATCCGTATCTAACGGTGATTATCCTCGACTCTTGGAGATCTGGGACGTGACACGAGGTTTGAGCTCGATCCGCGGTTGTTATCGCATCCAACTCGCCTCGCCAGAATATCCAAATTCGCGAAGAGTTACCGCGTACGAGTCACATTTGGAAGTTGCCGCAAAGAAGGGGAGCGATCAGCACTTACCTACCTGCACTATTGTCCTCTCAATTTTCATTTCGATTCTTGTTATTCAAACATTTTGCAAATTTATAAAAGTATTTTTATAAAGTGCAATAATTTTCCTGTCTCTGTGGATCGACCCTGACTTACCCTATACTTTGCCTTGTGCATAATATAGCTAAGTCCGGTAAATTATTTGTTCGAAGTGTATTTTTGTGGGTTCTCAACGACTATCCGACGTAAAAATCGGGTACTTATACCCTCAGAAATACGATCCAACATTTTGGCACCGTTGCCGGGGACAGGCAATTATTCGCGCTTTATATAGAAATTTTTTTCTTTACATTTTGCTTTTCACCATCTTTTTTTTTCTGCAGGGGACAAGTTGCATTGGAAAGGAGCCGCATCAAACATAACGTGAAGCTAAAAAAATTATATATTTGGAGCGCTCTCGCGATAAGTTCTCTTTTCTTAGGCATAACTAGGATCTTTTTTTTATTTCTTTGTTTGCGCATATTAAAAAAAACAACAAAAAAATCAACTTCTTTTTCCGTATTGCATTGCATCTCCGTAGGATTTCTTCCCCATAGTCCCACCTTGCATTTAAAAAGACCATTTAATTGTTTGCCGACTAATCAAGATAAAAAAAATACATCTTAATCGGATTAAATTAAAGCGGTCACAAAAAAACCATAAAACAAAATTTTGTTTGCCAACTTGTGTTTGTTGCACCATTCTCACAATCGCACGCGCACGCGTACCCCTAGGACCAGAGCCCAAATCCCGCGGTTCGTGATAATTTTCTGAAAACTACATTGCTTAGTATACTCGTCCCTGAAGTGTTTAACTAAGAAAGATGAGGGGTTTAAGATCCAAGTTGATCTAAGAAAGGCTCCAGCCTACCTACCCTCTGACTGGCCTCAGAACCAGAAGAACGGCATTGTGGTAATCATTGAATTATTCTGAACCGCTAGATATCGTAGGAAACGTAATCAACTTGTATTATTGTCTGCAAATCAAAACTTAAAAGATAAAAAAACTAAGCTATAAGCGTTGAGTGGGAATAAACAAATTGTTTGGTGTTTGATTTGTGTATGCTTGGCAGGAGGTCATTAAGGAATCCCCTTACTGATCCCCTTGAATTCAACCCATTCTATCCTCCAAAATCCAAAGTCAAGCCTGAGACAAAACCCATGGCTGGAGTGCCACCTCCTCCCGATCCACTCACTATAATAATGCAACAATTACAACAAATGGCAGAACGCCAAGAGGTGCAAGATGCCCAAGTTCGACAATTGATAGCACATCAAGGGCTAAACAACCCACCACCAATACCGATACGAAATCACTACAACCCTGCTAATCATCAACTCGTATCAGTCATCCAACTCCCTGCAGAAGCAGGAAACTTTGAAATAAAACCCGCAACTATTTCCTTCCTCCCCAAATTTCGGGGAGAAGAGACCGAGGACCCTATAATGCACCTTCAGGACTTCGTAGCAGCCTGCGATACACTAAACACAGGGGAGGTAAACAAGGAACATGTTTACCTCCGAGCCTTCCCATTCTCCCTTCAACAAAAAGCAAGCCAATGGCTTCGTAGCTATGAAGTCCCGATTCGATCATGGACCGAGTTGAGAGAGGCATTCTTAAAGAAATATTTCCCCATTGGTAAGACCAATGCACTTAGGCATGCCATTTCTCACTTCACCCAAAAACCCGTAGAGCCAATCCATGAAGCTTGGGAAAGATTTAGAGATCTTTTACGCAAATGCCCACATCATGGAATCGAAAAATGGAAGCAAGTGCAAATATTTTATGAGGGGTTAACCGAATCATACAAGAGAGTTGTCGACGGCTCTTGCGGAGGCAACTACCTGAATAAGGATGAAAACTTTGTATGGCAATTATATGAGGACATGGCAGATAACTCTGTCAATAATTATTCTATAGAGCTCTATAATAGACATAAAAGATCAGTCCAAGCCATAGACTATGCAACAACAAATGGAGACACATCCTCGGATATCCAAATCATTGCTTCAAAGTTGGACAAAGTAGAGTTGATGGCTAAACAAGTGGATCAATTAACTAAAACCGTAGGGAGTCTCGTATTAGAAAAAACTACCCCATCAGTTTGCAAGGTAGCCCCTATAGAACCAGAGATGTGCCAACCATCTGTCCCTTCAGAGGAACAAATTAATCCTGAAGCAGTTAATTGGGTGCAGGGGAATTCCAATAACAACCCCTATTCCTCCACCTATAATCCAGGATGGAGGAACCATCCAAATTTTGCATGGAAGGCCCCAACAAACAATAATTCAGGATATCAAGTCACCCAACAAGGGTCAAATCAAAACCAATTCACACAACAAGCCCAGCCACCACTGCAACCCCTGACTACACCATCACAAGGACTTGCCTCTGATTATCGTGACTTGATGAAACTCATACAACAGCTGGCTCAGAACCAAGTTGAGGTTCAAAAGCAACTGGCTCAAAGCCAAGTTGAGGTCCAAAGACAATTGACCGAGATTCGTTCTCAAATACCACCTCAATCACAACTACCTGCTCAAACGGTACAAAATCCTAACAACTCACAAATCCGCCCTCCTGGCTTTTCGCAACAACCTACTCGAGGACCCGTGAGCTTTAGAAATGCAGCTAGTACAAGCAAAATGAGTCAAATGCATCTGCCAGTGCCATCCACTTGAGAAGTGGTCGCACCATAAGCACACCTCAAATATCAACCACACAAAACCATCAAACACATGAGAATGATTCGCCAATGCAAGACCAACCATCACCTACTACACAACCACCCTCTGTATCCCCATCACCAACCTTTACACAACCAACTATTCCATTTCCAGAGGCCCTGCGAAGAAAAGTGAAGAAACGACCTTCGACTCTGACTCCTGACTTGGAGAATTTATTCTCCAATGTTATCATACAAATCCCCCTCCTTAAGGCTATAGAACAAGTTCCTGCATATTCACGTTTCTTAAAAGCGAAATGCACTCCAAAAAAGAAAACCGAGGGGAAAGAAAAAGAATGACCAACACGAGGAAGAGAGGCATGTGTTACCGCTCGCATCATCTAATGCCATCTCTCAACTCCTTCCCCTTAAAATGAAAGATCCTGGGGCTCCATTAGTAAAGTGCATCATTGGAGACATGACCTTTGAGCGTACCCTACTTGATAATGGTGCTTCGATAAATCTCCTCCCAGCTGCCGTACTAAAATATTATGCAGTAGGTCAGTTAAAACCTATTTCTATGATTTTACAATTAGCTGACAGATCTGTAAAGAGGCCATTAGGAATACTAGAGGACGTTTTAGTCACAGTTCAAGGACATCAGTTCCCAGTCGACTTTATCGTACTAGATATGGACCCGGCTAAAACACTTTCTCAAACTCCTATTATACTCGGAAGACCATTCTTAGCCACTGCCAAGGCTCATTTTGACTATGAGGTTGGAAAAGTAGAATTCAAAGTCAATGGTGAGATTGTTCCTGTCGATCTTGTCACCCCCACATTTCAAGAACACGATACTGAGGATTGCGGATGGATTGAGTAATGTTCGACAATTAAACAAATCATTGACAATTTAACTCCTTTAAACCTCGCTAGGGATCCTCTTGAGACGACTTTGACTTTAAATGATAAATTATTTGAAAGACAACATGTTTTAGTGGCCGAAACCCTTGATTCCATCAAGAATGAACCCTACGAACCGTTGACAGATTCAGATATCTTAGAACTAGACCAAGCATGGGATGAACTTGATGCTTTAATTTCTCCTGTCTCAGAAATGATTATGCCCATGCTAGAACCTCCTATTTCGGAATTACTACATAACAGGGAGGAAGACCTTACAATCACCGCACCCATTGTTTTTAAAAACGCGCCTCGAGGCGCTGAGGCGTACGCCTCGAGGCGTTTTTCTAGGAAAAACGCCTCGAGGCTATAGCCTCATGAAGTCTCAGTGAGGCTTAAGCCTCGAGGCTTATGAGGCGCGCCTCGAGGCGTAAGCCTCGAGGCGTTGCCTCGAGGCGTAGCCTCATTTATGTGCTGATTTTTTGAATTTTTTCTGCAATATTTTTTTCTTTTCTTTTTGATTGTGGGCTTTTCATCTTTCATAGACAAGTATGTTCAAGTCCTTAAGCTCACAATTCACTAAAATGCATTTTTTTAGTTTATTAAAGTATTGAGCTTATTTTTACTTTGTTATGCATGTTCTTTATATATCAACATGAACAAAAATTTGGATCTTGAGATATTAAATCTAATGCCTCTACTCTTAATATGCATCTTGTGTTACATCTAGCCCCTTTAGTAAATTTTATTCAAGACTTTAAATTTTGCAGAGAGTTACCTATTATTGTGCTTGCATATTTATATTTACTTGACTCCTTACTGATTTAGAGTCCAAAAAAGCGTGTTATATAACAACTTCGATGTTTAAACCATAATATTAGCCTTAAAATGTCATGGAGTTATGTATTTACTCATAACTATTAAATTTCTAGAACTTGAAAATTGTAATTATGGTTAATTATGATGTTTTATGAAAAAATTTCTTCCACGAATGAGGCTTACGCCTCAATACGCCTCGAGGCTTACGCCTCGAGGCAATACTGGGAAAACGCCTCGATACGCCTCACGCTTTTTAAAACCTTGACCGCACCCACCCGCCCCATAAATTCAATAGAAGATTCCCAAGAGACAATTCAGGTCCCCGTAGTTGAATTAAAACCTTTACCGAAGGACCTAAAATATGTGTTTCTAGATGAAGAAAATAAGGCATACCCGGTAATAATCAATGCCCACTTGGATCTAGATCAAGAAAATAAATTAATGGATGTTTTGAGAAGAAATTCACGGGCAATTGGTTGGACGATATCTGATCTTAGGGGAATAAGTCCATCACTATGTACCCACCATATTTATTTGGAAGATAATGCAAAACCTTCTCGAGAAATGCAAAGAAGATTAAATCCAAATCTACGAGAAGTAGTTAAGAAGGAAATATGCAAATGGCTAGGTGCAGGGATCATCTACCCAATATCAGATAGTCGATGGGTCAGCCCTTTACAAGTTGTACCGAAGAAAGCTGGTCTGACTATAGTCACCAATGATCAGGGTAAAGAGATCCCCACTCGTACAACCACTTCGTGGAGGGTTTGTGTTGATTACAGGAAATTAAACCTTGCCACGAAGAAGGACCACTTCCCTCTCCCATTCATAAATCAAATTATTGAGAGACTAGCGGGGAGGGAATATTTTTGTTTTCTCGATGGTTACTCAGGTTATAATCAGGTAGCTATTGCACCTAAAGACCAAGAGAAAACAATATTTACATGTCCTTACGGTACATTTGCCTTTCGTCGGATGCCCTTTGGGCTGTGTAATGCGCCGGCAACCTTCCAACGATGTATGCTAGCCGTATTTGCCGATATGGTGGGAGATTTTATGGAAGTATTTATGGATGATTTATCTGTATTCGGTGATTCCTTTGATGAATGCCTTGGATTTCTTGATCAAGTATTGCAAAAATGCATTGAGGTGAATCTAGTCTTATCGTGGGAAAAATCACATTTTATGGTCACCAAGGGCATTGTTCTAGGTCACATTGTCTCTAAAAAAGGAATGGAGGTTGACCCATCGAAAATTGAGACTATAACTCACCTCTCCCCACCTACATCACTGAAAGGTGTTTGATCTTTTCTAGGACATGTTGGCTTCTATAGAAGATTCATAAAGGATTTTTCAAAAATTGCTAAACCTCTTACTGAGTTACTCTCAAAGGATCGAGCTTTTGAATTTTCTGAAGATGCCCTTAGATCCTTTGAGACATTAAAAAGGTCTATCACTGAAGCACCCATTTTACAGTCCCCTGATTGGACCTTAGACTTTGAAATAATGTGTGATGCATCAGATTATGCAGTAGGAGCTGTACTAGGTCAACGAAAAGATGGCAAACCAGTTGCTATCCATTACGCTAGCAGAACACTTGACGATGCACAAAAAAACTACACAGTCACTGAAAAAGAATTGCTAGCAGTTGTCTTTGCACTTGAAAAATTTAGGTCATACCTGCTGGGTTCACGTGTGGTTGTTTACACTGATCACACCGCACTGGGCCACCTACTTTCCAAGAAAGATTTGAAACCACGATTGATTAGATGGATACTCTTGCTACAAGAATTTGATATTGAAATCAAAGATAAGGTAGGAGCACAAAACGTTGTGGCCGACCATCTCTCCAGACTCCATGAGTCTGAAACCAAACAAACCGACCAACTCATTCCCATATTAGAAACCTTTCCTGATGAATCCATCCTTGCCATATCACAACTACCGTGGTTTGCTGATATGGTAAACTACTTGGTCACATCTCGAATTCCTGATGATTGGCCTAAGGCAAAACGAGATCGATTCATAGCCGACTCTCGATACTACCATTGGGAAGATCCTTTATTATTTAGGGAAGGGAGCGACTGCATATGGAGACGTTGTATACCTGAGTCTGAAATTTCGAGTGTCCTATCTCATTGCCACACTTTTGGGTGTGGTGGACATCACTCTGGAAAACGTACAGCTGCAAAAGTACTCCAATGTGGTTTTTTCTGGCCTACTTTATTTAAGGATGCCCATGATTTTGTGAAATCATGCCCTACATGTCAGACTACAGGAACTATGACAAAAAGAGACATGATGCCTCTAAATCCTATCCATGTAGTTGAAATTTTTGATGCATGGGGCATTGACTTCATGGGTCCCTTCACTCAATCAAATGGTTACCTATATATCCTTCTTGCAGTCGACTACGTCTCTAGATGGGTCGAAGCCATCCCTACTCGCGCTGCCGATAGTGCAATAGTAATCAAGTTCTTAAATGATTTATTTGCTCGCTTCGGCATACCTAAGGTCATTATAAGTGACGGGGGTTCGCATTTCCTTAATAACTCGGTGCAAAAACTAATGAAGAATAATGGAATTGAACATCGAGTTTCTACCGCTTATCATCCTCAAACTAATAGCTTAGCTGAGGTCTCTAATCGAGAAATAAAAACCATTCTGCAAAAAATTGTTCGTTCTGATCGCAAAGACTGGTCCCAACACCTTAATATAGCATTATGGGCCTATCGCACTGCTTATAAGGCTCCTCTAGGGATGAGTCCGTATCGCATCATTTATGGCAAACCTTGTCATCTACCTGTTGAGATCCATCATAAATCATTATGGGCTATACAAAAATGTAACCTTGATTTAACCCAAGCTGGCCAGAATCGATTACTTGACCTTAATGAGTTAACCGAGCTTCGCTGCCGAGCATATGATAACAACCTTATTTATAAGGAAAAGGTTAAAATTTGGCATGATGCCAACATTTCTCACAAAACCTTTTCCATTGGTCAAAAAGTATGGTTGTTTGATGCCAAGCTAAAGCTCTTTCCAGGAAAGCTTAGATCAAAGTGGAAAGGTCCATACATTGTCACACAAGTTTTTGATAATGGGTCTGTTGAAATAGTCGATTCTAAAACATCTACCACCCTTAGAGTGAATGGACAACGCCTCAAACCTGTCATTGAATCCGAAAAATCAATGCTTGTTTCAGAAACCCATGTTCTGCAAAACCACTCATGAGGCACTCATTTCTTTGTTCACTGTTCATCTCCTCTCATACATCATCCCATAACTAGTTTACTGCATATGCATTTACCATGAGGGCATGGCAAATCTTAAGCATGGGGGGGGACACTATCCCAAAAAAAAAATTGCACGCATATTGCATCGCATTCATTCACATGTTTTCCCTACTTCAACTCTCTAAGTTTACATATAAGGAGAATAATAGCCTCACCATTAAATACTGCATGAAGTATGAGATTTGAAGTGATTCTAATCTTAGAATGCTTATGACTCTCTCTTGTCCTTTTGCATTTAAATCAAGAGACTTAGCCTCGATTCAACTTTCAACACTTGGTATCAATAATGAGCTTAAAAATTATATACTGAAACGATCAGGAGCTTTGTACTACGATGCTAGCTTGACATACAAAAGGCTAAGGGGGTCTGATGATGGTTGTGCTCAGAGTTTGTGTGATGGTGAGCTTATCATGGAGTAGAGGAGTAGGGAGTGTTTCCACCAAATATATGTGAGGTAGAGAGTCCACCATAAAATGAAAGGGAGTGTTCCCAACTGGTCAAGCAATTACCCATTATGCACAAATTGTACACACTTGAAACCTTCACATACTATCCTCTTGCTTGCCTTTCTACATACTTCTCAAATCCACTACTTCCTTAAAAGTCTTCCATTAATATCCTGTATTGTTTCATTTCATTCAACTTCTTTATTTATTCATCCAAAGAGAAATATTCCTCGAGATTCTATCCTTCATTTACAAAAAAATACATGTCCTTTTATGTTTCCAAGACCCAAAAGAAAGTATTAAAGCACATTGGTTCTCTTGAAAAGTGAAGAGAAATATTGCAAAAAAGAAGAAGAAAAGAAGAAGTACTTCAAAAAAAAAAAGAATAGAAAGAAGTATAGAGAAAATAATAATATTGCAAAAAAAAGAAAAAAAAAAGAAAAAAAAGAAGAAGAAGAAAGAAGAAGAGAAAACCAAGAGAATCATTGTGCTAATATTCTCTTCTCATGCCATCTATATTTTTCTCTTCTCTACTATTCGACAAAATTATTCTATATTATACCACTCTCATACCCATACACCGAAATCTGAGCAAAGTCATCTCCATCAAATAAGCCTAAACCTAAATCTTTCTCAAATCAACCTATTATTTTTCTTGCTGGCCAGTTGGAGGAAGTTGGGATGAGTGTTACATTAATTGTGAAGTTGGAGCTTGTGAGAATACTCTGAGCCCCCATCTTAGGCATTTCCTGGCTTAGTGTATCAGAGCTAGAGGATTGTGGTTGAAAGCACTTGGTCAATTCAGTACATTAGACACTTGAGTCTATCCTCAGGTCTAATAACATTATTGATGCTGGGTATCGCTTAATCAGAATCGAGCAAGTCTCCAGATTAATTCATATCTTAAGGACACTTGAGATAATCAAGTATTGTAGGAAGAGACTCATTTCTACTTTTTAACTTTATGAAAATAAGAGTAATTTTTTGTCACCCTAAGAGGCTATTCTCTTCATATATGTTAACAATGGAGTGTTAAGATTCTTCCTTTGCATTTGCTAGGGACTAGCAAAACTTAAGCATGGGGGTATGATGAGTCTCCGATTCATTATATAACTATATCAATACTACCCCATTCCATAAGGAAAATCATATTTTCTGTGATGTATATTAATGTTAGGGAGTGATATTACATGCATTATATTTGCATGTACTTGTCATTCCACTCAAATGAGCAATCAAACATCATTCTTAATTCACCTTTATTTATGCCCTAATCAAGAGAGAAGAAATGACAAATTAAGAAGGTATTTGGAAACACTCAGATAAACGACAAGATACTCTCGATTTCCTCTTTATATATGTGTTGACCAATCAATTTAATAGCGGCAACATTGCATGATATTTAAAATATCAACAATATTGTGAACGTGCAAGATTAAGATAATAAATTTTGTATAAGTTCATTACATCAAGATCTAAGGAAAACAAATATCATGGGTATCCTTATATATATATATAACCTCTTAGCAAAGGGGTGCTCATCACTATTACTCTTTTCTCTGGGAGCTACAAATATTTAATATCAAAATTAAGCTCCAAAATATCATTAGATAGAAATCCAATATCTCTAAACAAATCATTATTTAAATAACATCACATTCTCTACTCACAACACTACTAACATGTCCGTTGGAATTACATGAATAGGCCAAAAAGTTATTGTAATTAATGGGCATAATGGGAAGGCCAAATAATGTAACGGCCACTATGGAAAAGGGGCACCAATGCCCTTGGCGTGAGATGAAAAGGTGCAAATTGGAGAAAAGAGGAATGCCACCCACGTATGGTGAAAAGGCATGATTTGTCTTTGGTCCATTTCAAGGGGTGCATCTCCAAATTAAAGGGATGCATCTCTTTGTTGTTAAGGTTATAAATACCATATGAAGTGCTGGGTATGGGGCAGCATATTTTCCATTGGATCACCATCCCCTCATCACCATTACTATTCGATTATTCTATAACCTCCGATTCTGTTATTTCCCCCATCCTATTCCGTCCTCCAACAAAAATCCACCACCATAATTAGTCCTCCATTTTATTATCGACAAAGCATCAAAGTGGTTTTGTCGACTTGTGCATTTGGACCCCCAGTGAATCCGACTCCTGAGGCTCCACTCCAAGTGCCGTTAAAAACTATCCAACACCATAGACGTCCGCCAACCATCAGATCCTCGGTCCCTCTGTGAATCCGACTCCAGAGGCTTCCTCCCGAGCCGCCAACCACCATACTTTTATCTCGCCTTTATTTTATTACTTTACATTTTTATATCTGTCTTATTTTGTTATCTTCTCTTTCGTGCAGGAATTCGTCAAACTATCGCGACGATCCGTATCTAACGGTGATTATCCTCGACTCTTGGAGATCTGGGACGTGACACGAGGTTTGAGCTCGATCCGCGGTTGTTATCGCATCCAACTCGCCTCGCCAGAATATCCAAATTCGCGAAGAGTTACCGCGTACGAGTCACATTTGGAAGTTGCCGCAAAGAAGGGGAGCGATCAGCACTTACCTACCTGCACTATTGTCCTCTCAATTTTCATTTCGATTCTTGTTATTCAAACATTTTGCAAATTTATAAAAGTATTTTTATAAAGTGCAATAATTTTCCTGTCTCTGTGGATCGACCCTGACTTACCCTATACTTTGCCTTGTGCATAATATAGCTAAGTCCGGTAAATTATTTGTTCGAAGTGTATTTTTGTGGGTTCTCAACGACTATCCGACGTAAAAATCGGGTACTTATACCCTCAGAAATACGATCCAACAGTAGTGTCTAACAAAGACTCGAGGTTCGCATCTCACTACTGGCACCAGTTCATGTCAGCACTACAAACAGAGTTGAAGATGAGTTCTGAATATCATCCACAGATCGGCGGATAAAGTGAACGCACCATTCAGACACTTGAGGATTTGTTACGTGCATGCACCCTTGAGTAGAAAGGATCCTAGAAGGACCATCTGTCATTGGTAGAGTTCACATACAACAACCATCATTCCAATATCGACATGGCACCATTCGAAGCCCTATACGGACAGAGATGCCTCACACCTCTCAGTTGGCGTGAGGTATGTAACCACGCTCTTTACTATGTAGATCTCTTAGAGGAGATTGCAAGGGTTGTTGATCTTGTAAGGTGGAAGCTTCTGAACGGTGCAAAGTCGTCAGAAGAGTTATGCAGATTATCAGAGAGGAGATTTAGAATTTCAGGTAATTTGATCCTCTTCTCTTAATCCATTTGCAAATATGACTTATTAAGATTTAACATAATCTTTCATATTGATGAAATTCATGTAAACACAGATGGGAGATTTGGTGCTCCTACAAGTATCTCCCATGAAAGGAGTACATAGATTTGGTGTTCGTAGCAAGTTGGCACCATGATATGTTGGACTATTTGAGATCATTGCTCGTGTGGGGAAGGTGGCCTATTGAGTAGCCGTTCTTCCACACCTATCAGCCATTCATGATGTCTTCCACATATCCAACCTGGGGAAGTACGTGCACGATCCTCGACACATCATCAGCCATGAGAATCTTTACGTGGAGGCCGACTTAACATACGAGGAGAGGCCAATGCAGATACTCGATAGTGTTGTAAAGAAGCTTTGCAGCAAAGAGACCCCCCTAGTCAAGGTGCTATAGCACCGACATTGTGTCGAAGAGGCAACATGGGAGATCGAAGCAGACATACAAGCACGATACCCGCAACTCTTTTCAGGTAATTGTCAAAACAAACATATTTAATTAAATATATTGAAAGAATGTGGCTTGTTCTTCTTTTGAGGTTTTTATGGGTTCAAAATCCTTTGAGATTTTTATTGCAAGCTGAAACTCAGATAAAACACATAATGACATTGACTCGAGTCTCGATGACAAGACTCCCTTTGAGATTTTTATATTTGTGACATCCGGATCCAAATGACCCAAATTCGACCCGATTAGGGTCCATATGATCCGATAAAACCATCGATTGATAATAAATGATATGAATTGCTCCATAGATCGTAAATCAAATTTTGTTTGAGATCAATCGATCAAAAATTGATTGCATCGTAATTCGTGTCATCAGAAAAGACGACGCAGTCAAAAACCGCAAAAGTAATCTGAGACCATCATAAAATTCATATCGATGAAACAAAACGAACAAAATCATCCGTTCGTCGATCGGAGGTCGTTCGACCATTTAAATCACAAAAAATTGATCACAAATCAAGACCGTACTTCGTCAATTTCTGAAACCATTTTGGATTGGAAAAGTATAAATATTATACTCATTTCGATCGTCATTCCGAGACGGTCAAAACAATCTATTGTTCATCGGAATCAGAAATTCAGGGTACGAATGCAGATAACTTTGGTATTTCAGAGAAGAGAGAGATAACGTTATAAAAAAGAAAAAAATTTAATTCCAAATTCTAGTTACAACCAAGCAGTCAAGGTAGATACCTTTCCTTGCAAATTGGAGTTGCTGCTCCAGCACTCCTTGCTGCATGTTGAAGATTGATCTCCAAACCTCAGAGATCAAAGATACAATTCTTTACCCCCCCTCTTGATGCCATCTATGTACTTAGATCCTATTTCAATCCATTACATATGCTCCTAAATTAATGTTTAAAATTGAAAGAAATTGGGGAAAATAGCATTGCAATTGAATCAAAATTACTCTATATGTTCCAAATTTCATGTTTAATTTGGGGAGAAATTGGGGGGGTGATGTGCATGCAAATATGATCTAATTTTCAGATCACTGTTCAACCACTAAATTCATGTCTTAAAATTAATAAATTTGGGGATGATTTGCATGCAATTAACTCTAATTTCATATTATTGTTAAGTTACAGTTTGTATGCTTGAAACATGAGAATTTTATGGTGATTAACATATATTTAGTTCTAATTTCATACCACTAACTATTTTATACTTTGCATGCTTAAATGATGATAGTTTGGTGGTGATTTGCATACATCAGTCTAAATTTCAGACCATCGAATATGTTCCAGATTATATGCTCATGATTTCTTAAGTATCGAGGATAAAAATTAGGTGATTAGCATGCAAATTAATCTAAGTTCATATCACTAACTAGTTATAGTTTTTAGCATTTGAAATATGAAATTCGGGGGTGATTTGTATTGTATGTAGTTGGATCAAAATTCATACCATTGTTTAGGATCCGATTTCATGATAAAATATGAGGATTTGATGGTGATTTGCATGCGAAATGAAGAGGTTTTAGAGAGATTTGCATGATATTTAACATAAATTCAGACTATTGTTATTGTACTATTTCATGCCTTAAAAAATTAAAGAATTAGGAGTAATTTGGCATGAAGGTGACCTAAAATCATACCACTATATGACACAGTTTTCATGTTGGAAAGATAAGCAAATGGAGGTGATTTGCATGTGATTGGAGTCTAATTCAGACCACTAATATATACAGATTTTCATACTTGGAATATGAGAGATTTTGGGATGGATTAGCATGAAATTTGAGTCTAATTTCAGACTAATTAATTACAGATTTGATGCTTTAGGAATGGAAGGTTTTGGAGGTGATTAACATGTAATTAAGATCCAATTTCAGATCATTGAGTAGCAACTGATTTCATGTTAAAATTGAGAGATTTGGAGGTGATTAACACGCAAATTATACCCATTTTAAGATCACTTATTTAGCTACTAAATTCATGATTTAAAGATTTATAAGATTTGGGAATTTGTATAGCATTGATATTAGTTCTAAATCTCATTATTTAAAGATGAAAAGAATAGGAGAGTTTTGCATTAATATGAACTTAAATCCAGATCCAATGAATAGCTTCTAATCTCGTGATCTTAAAAATGAAAACATTAGGGATTGTGCATGAAATTGACTCTAAGTTCTAGACCAAATCAATAGAATCTAGGAATCTAAGTGCTTTATCATATCAAGAAACTTAAGTGGCATACATTACTGTGAAATCTGTGAGATACTTGGTTGTTATAAATCATTGATGACTGATATATGTGCGGGTCATGGTGACCCTTAAACCTGACTGTGCGAGGGTGCGGTAACCCTCAGCTGGGCAGGAGATAGAAAGTCCGGTTACGGAAGCAGCTGCCTAGTGCAAGGGTCTAGGATCCCAGTTTTTTGTACGGTTTTACGCAAGCTCACAGTGTTTTTACACTTTGTTGGGATCATGATGTTTGACCAGTTCCGATGACCCTGTTTCAATAGGGTACCTAGGTAGGTGTTTTTGCTTTTCGACCCCATTTTGCCCGTACAGGTCGGGCAGGTTTCGGAGTGACTCGAACTGGAGAGTCTTTCCCACCCGTCTCAGGGGCGTAGTTTTGGAGTGTATGTAGCTTTCTCTTGGACCGCACTTCCACTGAGAGGGCGAGACAGAAGAGTCTCTTAGGAAGTTTCCTTACTGCTTGAGTTTTGGTTATTGTTCCGCCAATAGGTTCTAGCAAGGAAAAGATCGTTGTCAGGAGGAGTTGAGTTTGGTTACTGTTTCGCCAGTTGGTACTGGCAAGGAAGGAGATTAGATCATGAAAATCATAAATAATCAATCTTCAATAATTAATCATCAACATCTAGTAAGATCCATATGTTGGACATGCGAGCCCACGGCGAGCCATTATGCAATAAATGTTATTGCAATTCACTCCTTAATCTGAAATAAAGAGTACATAATTTGCATAATAGGTCCCTTAGTACAATTAGGGTTATGTACCATGGCCATCTTAATGATCATACAGCTGTTGATTCAATTATTGAATCATAGAGGCTGGTGCTTAGATGAATATCTAATGAGTTAGATTGAGGACTCATCGAACACCGTCAAATGATTGTTAAGAGATGATCTCCAGCCTGAGTAGGAGATGGCAATCCTATCTCATTTAGGCTGATATCTGACCGACCTCTTGATGCAGGTCCTCTGCATAGGAATAAAGATTCGGAGGTGTCAGATGAGTTGGGTCAAAGAGTTGACTTAACGAGATCGAGATAACCAAAGCCCTATACCATATGCTGTCATGATATAGGCACGCATCCTCTGACCGGAGACAGATGTGTTACTATATGTTTGAGTATGTACATTTGGCAGACCAATAGGTTGATCACCTAATCAAGGTCTATACACCGGCGCGCTGGTGTGCATATAAGGGCATATGAGTAGTACGATCTCTCAAAGGGATCATACAGGTTCAGTTATTGAACCAGAAGATATGAGCTCACTCATGAGATATTGGGAAGAATCAAATTCCATGCGCATGATCGTCTCGCTTTGGAAGCTTGACTGAATTTGTACGATTGATATATACTTTTGGAAAGTATATGATCAAGACCTAGGTATGATATATGCTTTTGGAAAGTATATGATCAATACCGACTCCCAATGATCGAATGAGAAACTTACTGATAGAACCCTGAAGTAGACAGTGTAAAAGTTGATCTAATACTTCGGGTTTATTCTGAGTCTTCCAGTATGCAACAGGTGTTGGGAATACCTGAGGGTGATGTGATCATAAACGGTTGTATAACCATGACGCTTCCATTCCTAGGGAGTCATGAAACGGGTCTGGATTTTAGTGACTCCTCTCAGTAGAGAAGTAATCTGATCTTAGTCCAAATGTTGGACATTAATCTGAATGTGATTCAGATTCAATGAGAAGATTAGATTTGCGGTCTTGATTTAATCAAGCATCTATGGGAGGCCCGAGATCTGGATTTGAGATGTGATCTCAATATCCATGTCACTATACGTGGAACAATACAATCGCCCTGTCCTTATCTCCAAGTATTCGCGGAGAAAGCGCATTATCCTTGAAAGAGTTCATGGATAATTCTATTGTTGATATATGTATCCGAGCATTGAGAAAATAGATAATTAAATGTGATTTAATTATCATGAATAATATGAATTTGATTCGTATTATAAGGAGAATTATCTTAGATAATTAAATGTGATTTGATTATCAAAGATATAAATATTGTGAATGTGATTCATATTATATGGGCACATGAGAATAAGTTATCCAATATAATTAAATGTGATTTAATCATTATGGATAAGAATAATGTGGATAGTAATATCCAATTATTCATAATATATTATAAATGTGATTTACAATGTATTAGAGAGAGCTAATTATAATTTATATGTGTTGATTAATTATTATGTGTATTGGATACACATTGTGTAATTAATTGACAATGTAAATTATATGTTGTTTTGGGTTGTGAACATGATTCACAATTTTTCAATGGCAAGATTGCAATATTCTCAAATATAATTGTGAATTATTTTTGAAGAATAAAACCCAACAAAAGTTGTTGGAAATAAATAAAGAGATTTCCATGGAGAAATGCAATCTCATGACATGTCATGAGATTGCTCTCCTCATGGAAAGCTTGGGCGGCACCCAATTCCAAATAGGAATGGGTGGCCGTCCATATGAAATGTACATGGAGATGAAATCTCCATGTATATTCTCTCCTTATTTATTTGGTGTAATTTTGGATTAATTTGTATTTGATTTTATCAAATATATTTTGATCTAGATTTGTTGGTTTTACCAACAACAATCTTAGCCATTGGATTGATATAAATCAATCTCATCCATTGATTTTATATGTCACATGGATTGAGATCCATGGATCCCAAAACCCTATAAATAGAGAGGCATACCATGCTCTCTATTTTACACACAATGCTTGAGAAGCATATCTCTCTCTCTCTCTTTCTCTAGACGTCAGCCCTCTCTATCCCTCTCATGGCCGTCCACCCTGGATACCACGGAGAGGTTCTCCGTCGCCGCAGCATCGTCGTTATGCTGCCCGATCGTCTGCTCGTGGATCTCCGTCTCCTTCGGTGCGCCTCGCTCGTGTAGAAGACGACGGATCTCGTGTGTCGAGATCAGGAGATCCGCCGCTTGGATCATCAACATGGATTGCGAGAAGCACGCGGTTCATCCCCGTGCTCGCAAGCGTCTCCTCCGTCGGATCGGACTTGAGACAGGAGGTCTCTTCGTTTAGAGACTCGATCGCAACCACGCTTCAAGATGTAATCCTATTACTTGTTTGTGGTTTAGACGAAACGATTCGAGAAGTGTTCTTGGATCATGTGGTTTCGTCGTATAAATTTTTTAAATTCCGCTGCATCGAGCAACTAGTCCGACTAGTCGCTCCTCGTCGTATTCGATACGACGCTCACGCTTCCGTGATGCGCTTGAGGATCTAACCATATCCTTCAAGTGGTATCAGAGCCTTAGGTCGACGGTTTCGAATATGATTCGCTAACCGAGGACGACTTGGGTTCGTTAAGGTCGTGAAAGTTTTTATCGCATTTGATTTCGCAGATCTGTTTAGTATATAAATTCGGCACTGTTTAAATTGTTTAAACACGAATTTATTACTTGGATTTTGTTCCCCATTAAATAAGGAAACCATAGGATCTGAGTTTGCGTAAATCGGATTTCGTTTGCTCTAGATATGGTTGTTTTAATGAACATGTATTCACTGTTACGGGAACTGCGAATCTTAACGTAATTAAGGAGTTAATTACTGTTTAGAGACGCCTCGAAATGCGTGCAAAATACATAGGTTCTGTTGTAAATCAAGTTAGTAAACTATGGAAACTTACTTTGCTTAATTTGTATTTAAATTGATTGAGATATGCTAATTTTAGTAAGTAGGGGTCACTGCTGAAATTACTTTCCTAATCAAGAACCATGTGATTGTCAATTAGTGAAATTAATTGTTAATTTCATGAAATAATTATGGAAATTATTTGAGAAATATTGGAATATGATTATTTCCTTAATTGACTTGACCTCAACCAATTAATTGATTAGATTTGATCTAGATCATAATTGGAAACGCAATCATCAAACTCCTTGCTTATATAGGATTGGGAATTTGTTTAGCAAATTTCCTTATAATCAAAATTGTTTTGATTACTATATGGTATAATTTCGGTTGAAGAACCGATGATCATCTCAAGTACAAATTAATCAATTTGGCATTATCCTTTCCCGAGGCGGATATGGTGTCTAGTCGGGGATCGCTGGGGTAGCAGGTTGCAACGTATGCGGTCCGTCCCACTCCCGCCGGTACTGGCCATGACAGCGAGTAGGGTTGGGATAATGTCCGAGGGATTAAGATGTATTTTTCTAATTATTAAAATACGAATTAATAGGTACTTTGAGAATAATACCATATATATTCAAGTAAGACAATCAAGTTTGATTGATTGAATTGGATTAATAATTAATTTAATATGATTAAGTTAATTATATCCAATAAAAATACTCTAATATGATTAGAGTTGATAATTCTCTTGGAAGAATTTATTATATGAATGTGATTCATAGTAATTAATTAAATTTGAATAAGAGATGGAGGATCACATAAGTGACATCCATGGTCTCCCGTCAAGGCGAAGGGTTTCGTCGCCAGATATTATATGTGGGAGACACCTGTCCGAAGTGACAGCTCCTGCATATGATCCATTTGGATCGGGCCCGTCGCTTCTCGAAAGAGTAAGGACGTATGCGTAGTGACCCCAATATCGGGTCCTCATATTATTGGGGCGATATTAGATTGCGCATAGCGAGTTGTATTCCTGTTGACGGTTGGTTCAATTAATGACGGGTCAACATCACCTTAGGGGTGGTGGGCTCGGGTATTAAAGACCGAATTGGGAGATGCAAGTTGGACTTGCAAGGCGGAATGTGTTCCCGCTTCTTTTTATCCGAGTTGTAGGTTCTCATATTATTGAGATGCAACAAAGGAAGGAGATCCCAGATCTTGCTTGAGATATAATGGTAAGTATATCTCTTACATTGAAAGTGATTAAGGAAATGAACTTTCATTCTTGACATGGCAAGACAACTTTAATATAAAAATTCCTAAATCAAAGTAAATTATATATTTATATATGTTCATGCAAATTTCTTATTTCAGATAATCATTCATTAAACCCACTCAATATTATACTCAATAATAACCAGTAAAATATCATGGATTGGACCCTTTGATCCAGATATTGTACTTGCAATTGGACACATAATGTATGTGATTGCAATGTGCAAGTTTCCTCATAATAATGAGGAATGATAATTGAATAAGACAATAGGACTAAAACCCAAGGGTTTGTATGTCTCTATAAGTCTTGATCTCATCGAATGTACTTTGGAAGTGACATGTCGATGATGATCGCAATTGTCAAATAATCCTTATAAAATTAATAAAGATTTTATGGCATACATATGTGCTCTTGACATTTAATCAAGAATGACATGGTTCTCTGCATCATGTAGAATGATAGCTCTATAAGAGATGATGTATTTAAATTGTTTGAGTACCTACCTGAACCTATACTTTAAGAGTTTAGATGGATGTAGATGATGAGTGTCATCATTCTACTGTCTATACTCTAGTCATTCATGAAGCTTCATAATATTCATATTGTATGAATTGGATGAAGCATGTATACATGTCGAAATGCTCTTACATTAAATTCTTTTGAATTTAACATAAGAGGTCCTTAGTCTTAAGCAATAGTTGTTCATAGATAAAGGGAGCGCAGTGGAAGCATGGGTTGGACCCAAGCAAGAAGTATAATCAAAGAGTTGACTGTACTTCTGTGACTTCCATATGACATCCAAAGAGTTGGATGAATGCCAATACTGCAATAAGTTGATGTGTTGATAGTATGACTATCAAGTCTGTCTAGAATCCTCAGAAAAGGACTCGGATGGAGCATCAGTATAATCTACATAGATCATTGATATTGACTTTCTTATTGAATAATATAAAGTCTAATAATTGTATCTCAATCTTCTGATGACACTTGCAATTGGTTGAATATGTATTAGAATATTAGAAATTTGATCTTAAGGTTTAATGATCATCATGTTGGAAGTGATGCAATTGTTGCAACAATTTCCATTGGATCGATAGACTTCATATTTTCAGTGGGAGCTCTTGGTCCTAGAGAATGTCTCTGTAACATGGATATTAGAATACACTCAGTTTATTTCTAAATGTTAGGAATAAGCATGAATTCTGGAATAGACCTATCATAAAGAGTTATGATGGGGATATTTCAGATAGTAATCTAACATCTAGTGGACTCCACTAAATTAGAAAAATTAATGATGGTTCATTAAGATTTCTAATACTGAAAATTAAACCTTTACAGATCAATAGGAGGATAAAAGATCATTTGACAATGATCTGGCATCATGTTTTGGACATATGTCTATTGATGAGATCAATGGACAAGTAAGAGATGAAACTTTAGAATGTCTAAAATTTCAAAACTTGCATACTTATGAATATTATATTCAAAGTAAAATGTCCAATACACCCTTCTTTGGGAAAGGTGCAAGATGTCAAGGTATTCAGGATCTCATACATATTGATGTATGTGAATCATCTATATCATAGTAAACACTATGGATATGTGATATCTATTGATGATTATTTGTGATATGAGACTTCTTCTCTTCACCTAAAACTTTGAAATGTTCAAAGATTTCACAATTTTGGTTTAGAACCAAAGTTTGAAGGAAGATGAAATGAATTTGATCTAACCAAGGTAGCTTGTACCTATTAGATGAATTCAAGGAATACCTTATGGGGATGTGAATATCATTCCTATCTCAATCCTCCTAATGAACCTTAACTCAATAGAGTTGTAGGGAGACACAATTGATCATGTGTGACATGATTTGATCAATGATTAATTTTTAGCACAATTATCTCTTAGTTTCCTGGTATATATATAAATGTGGTAGAGACTACATTATATATATTCTTAATAAGGTTCCATATAATTAAGCTGGAATCTGGCACTAGAGAGTGCTACTTCATTAGGAAAATAAAGGATGGTATTGGATACCTACTTTATGACCTTGAGATTCTTAAAAGATATCATCTTTGAGAATATGATTCTTATAGGATGACTCTCTTGAGAATCAAGATGAAAATGGAGAAAAGGAACTCATTTAATCTTGAGAAGATAATGAGGCTCCTGAAATCGGAAACTAAATAGATAATTAAAGATGAAACATTAATACCTCTTCAAATAAGTTTGAGGATGGATTCCATGTGTCAGTTGAGTCTGAAAATTATCGGACTTCATGTGATGAAGCTCCTGAGGATCATGACATGGAAAGATGGATGTTAGCAATAAAAGTCTAATGTAGACTTCATATACAAGTGTTGTATATGGACCCTCGAGGATCCACCTATATGGGTCAGACTCATTAAGGTGTAAATGGATCTTCAAGAGAAAGAGGGAACCTGATGAGAAGGTAGAGACCTTCAAAGCACAGTTCGTAGTCGTGAGCTACACACCGAAGAGAAGGCATCGCTCGCGATGAGACTTGCTCTCAAGTGACCTTGCTTTAACACATCAGAATATTGCTAACTGTAGCTACACAACTTGACTATGACATCTTCATGATACGAGTCAAGATTGCATTCCTCTATGAATTCCTCTCTGAGGATATTCATAGGAAGTAGCCCCATGGCTTCATGGTTGAGGAAAGCAAGGTGTGCAAGCTAAAGAACTCCATCTTTGGACTCAAATAAGCTTCATGTAGTTGGAACATAAGATTTGATGAAATTATAAATGTTATGATTTCAGATAAAATCTTGATGAACCATGTGAAGCTTAGTGGGAGTGCCATTGTATTCATCGTGCTAAATGTAGATATTATCTTAATCTTTTGGAATGATATAAGAATAAATAATAAGTGTTTTATTTGGTTGTTCCATACCTTGAGATACGATCTCAAGGATACCTCTTAGATCTTAATTCTGAAGTCGTTCAGAAGCAAAGAGAAGAGAGTATTGGGACTGTCACATTAGTAGTACACATTGTACTTGTTCCATTTTTCTGGAAAATTCCAAGAAAAGCTTCCTTCCCTTAAGATGTGGTAGTGACATGTCTAAAGGGATAACACCTCAAAGAGTTGAGGAAGTGAATGCTAGAACTGCTTGCACTTGTGCATCAGTTATGAGAAGCTGGGTATATGCTAGATGTGTACAAGAGCCAGATGTCTGCCATGCAGTGGGAGTAGTAAACTGTTACTAATCCCACTCTGGAAATAAAACATTTAGTTGCAGTAATAACAATATCTTTAAAGATGATGAAACTTAGAGATAGTGATCTCAAAGTCTTATCTTCAAAAGCTTAAGACCTTGTAGATAGTGATCTATAAGGGTCTTAACTGTAGATACCTTAGGAGATAGAAGATCTCCAGGAATGAAGGTATTCTAATAAGGATTATGGGAATACTGGTTATGATAATTAATAAGATGTAGTGTCAAGGACACTATAACCGACAAAAAATGAGTATATGTTGCATAAGATGCAACATTCGCATTGGATGCGAGCACTGTAACTAGGAGATATGCAAGTGCCGTAAAAGGACTTGGCGTAGTCTCTTGGGAACGGAGTGACTGATCAGCTTACCTAGTTATTTTCTAAATAGCCTATGATTGTCACATGAGTGTGGGCTTAAATGATTAGCCCATTAATGGCTCTTTGGGATAGTGGGAGATTGTTGGACATGCGAGCCAACGGCGAGCCATTATGCAATAAATGTTATTGCAATTCACTCCTTAATCTGAAATAAAGAGTACATAATTTGCATAATAGGTCCCTTAGTACAATTAGGGTTATGTACCATGGCCATCTTAATGATCATACAGCTGTTGATTCAATTATTGAATCATAGAGGCTGGTGCTTAGATGAATATCTAATGAGTTAGATTGAGGACTCATCGAGCACCGTCAAATGATTGTTAAGAGATGATCTCCAGCCTGAGTAGGAGATAGCAATCCTATCTCATTTAGGTTGATATCTGACCGACCTCTTGATGCAGGTCCTCTGCATAGGAATAGAGATTCGGAGGTGTCAGATGAGTTGGGTCAAAGAGTTGACTTAACGAGATCGAAATAACCAAAGTCCTATATCATATGCTGTCATGATATAGGCACGCATCCTCTAACCAGAGACAGATGTGTTACTATATGTTTGAGTATGTACATTTGGCAGACCAATAGGTTGATGACCTAATTAAGGTCTATACACCGGCGCGCTGGTGTGCATATAAGGGCATATGAGTAGTACGATCTCTCAAAGGGATCATACAGGTTCAGTTACTGAACGGGAAGACATGAGCTCACTCATGAGATATCGGGAAGAATCAAATTCCATGCGCATGGTCGTCTCGCTTTGGAAGCTTGACTGAATTTGTACGATTGATATATACTTTTGGAAAGTATATGATCAAGACCTAGGTATGATATATGCTTTTGGAAAGTATATGATCAATACCGACTCCCAATGATCGAATGAGAAACTTACTGATAGAACCCTGAAGTAGACAGTGTAAAAGTTGATCTAATACTTAGGGTTTATTCTGAGTCTTCCAGTATGCAGGATGTACAGGTGTTGGGAATATCTGAGGGTGATGTGATCATAAACGGTTGTATAACCATGACGCTTCCATTCCTAGGGAGTGATGAAACGGGTCTGGATTTCAGTGACTCCTCTCAGTAGAGAAGTAATCTGATCTTAGTCCAAATGTTGGACATTAATCTGAATGTGATTCAGATTCAATGAGAAGAATAGATTTGCGGTCTTGATTTAATCAAGCATCTATGGGAGGCCCGAGATCTGGATTTGAGATGTGATCTCAATATCCATGTCACTATACGTGGAACAATACAATCGCCCGGTCCTTATCTCCAAGTATTCGCGGAGAAAGCGCATTATACTTGAAAGAGTTCATGGATAATTCTATTGTTGATATATGTATCCGAGCATTGAGAAAATGGATAATTAAATGTGATTTAATTATCATGAATAATATGAATTTGATTCGTATTATAAGGAGAATTATCTTAGATAATTAAATGTGATTTGATTATCAAAGATATAAATATTGTGAATGTGATTCATATTATATGGGCACATGAGAATAAGTTATCCAATATAATTAAATGTGATTTAATCATTATGGATAAGAATAATGTGGATAGTAATATCCAATTATTCATAATATATTATAAATGTGATTTATAATGTAATAGAGAGAGCTAATTATAATTTATATGTGTTGATTAATTATTATGTGTATTGGATACACGTAATTAATTGACAATGTAAATTATATGTTGTTTTGGGTTGTGAACATGATTCACAATTTTTCAATGGCAAGATTGCAATATTCTCAAATATAATTGTGAATTATTTTTGAAAAATAAAACCCAACAAAAGTTGTTGGAAATAAATAAAGAGATTTCCATGGAGATATGCAATCCCATGACATGTCATGAGATTGCTCTCCTCATGTAAAGCTTGGGCGGCACCCAATTCCAAATAGGAATGGGTGGCCGTCCATATGGAATGTACATGGAGATGAAATCTCCATGTAAATTCTCTCCTTATTTATTTGGTGTAATTTTGGATTAATTTGTATTTGATTTTATCAAATATATTTTGATCTAAATTTGTTGGTTTTACCAACAACAATCTTAGCCATTGGATTGACATAAATCAATCTCATCCATTGATTTTATATGTCACATGGATTGAGATCCATGGATCCCAAAACCCTATAAATAGAGAGGCATACCATGCTCTCTATTTTACACACAATGCTTGAGAAGCATCTCTCTCTCTCTCTTTTTCTCTAGACGCCAGCCCTCTCTATCCCTCTCATGGCCGTCCACCCTGGATACCACGGAGAGGTTCTCCGTCGCCGCAGCATCGTCGTTATGCTGCCCGATCGTCTGCTCGTGGATCTCCGTCTCCTTCGGTGCGCCTCGCTCGTGTAGAAGACGACGGATCTCGTGTGTCGAGATCAGGAGATCCGCCGCTTGGATCATCAACATGGATTGCGAGAAGCACGCGGTTCATCCCCGCGCTCGCAAGCGTCTCCTTCGTCGGATCGGACTTGAGACAGGAGGTCTCTTCGTTTAGAGACTCGATCGCAACCACGCTTCAAGAGGTAATCCTATTACTTGTTTGTGGTTTAGACGAAACGATTCGAGAAGTGTTCTTGGATCATGTGGTCTCGTCGTCTAAAATTTTTTAAATTCCGCTGCATCGAGCAACTAGTCCGACTAGTCGCTCCTCGTCGTATTCGATACGACGCTCACGCTTCCGTGATGCGCTTGAGGATCTAACCATATCCTTCACCATCATCATATCCGCCATCTCACAACAGAAGAAGTGAACGTAAAATCATCTATATCGAAGTATGAAATATTACTACGACTGTTAGGCAAAGCTAGTGGACATGATGGGAACTTAGTCAGGATGCATTACACTCTACCGCATGCCTACGGAGGTACCCCAATCCTAAGGCATTCTTCCTGCCTTAGAGTCATAGTGTGAGGTCTCAATCGGACCAACACCACAGACTATCCACTGAGCTTGAGGAAGTAGACAAGGATAAAGATTAGAATAAGAGACACATCATCTACACGTATCTAAGATCCATTAACATAAAAATGGTGAAGCCTTATCCCACTATAAGTAGGGTCGGCTACATGGATTCTTGCTCAAATCCATGTTGAAAGATTCGACTATTTTGTATGTTGGATGTCGACTAACTAACGCAACCCCGACAAAGGGGGGATTTAACCCTGGTCTTTTGGGTGGTAGGCACACTGCACTACCACCAAACCATTTAAGTGGGTACTTAAGATCCATTAACATGACTTATAAATAATAAATGATGATAGCTTAAATATGGATCTAAAGATAAATGAAAGTATTAAGTATGAGTAGTTGAGTTGTGGTGAGTGAACAATGTGATTCATATACAAAACAAATTTTTTTTGACGCTCAAAAAGGGGGATACACTCAATGGTGTTCGCCCCAATGTATTTAAAATAAAAAGTAAAAAGTATTTACATGAGAGGAGAAAAGTACAAGACCAAAACAATACCCTGGGAGGCAGCCAAGAAGAGATACCCCCCGCCGTAAACAAATCGAACTACCCAGAAGACCAATCAACAACAAAACGCGTCGCCAAAATATATATATTCTCCCTGTAGAACCGCTGCCTAGCGAATAAGGCTTCGTTCCTCCCCAACCAAATGCTCCACAAGCGTGCAATCGGGTCCAACAATTCCCTCCTAGGCCTGCCCCTGGAATTCACCAAGCTCTCGCAGAAAGAAGCAAAGGTCGCGATATTGATCCAGCCCAGGTCGTCCCAAAGAGCACGAACACGGCCACATTCGAAGAAGAGGTGCTCGATGGTTTCCCTCTCCGTGTCGCAGAGACCACAATTATTCTTTTTTTAGGTTAAAAAAAGGGGGAAACACTCGTTGGTGCTCGCCCCTGCTATATATATAAAGTAACAAAGAATGCGAGAGATACTTACAGGGGGTAAAAGGGGAGGAAGGACGGAGAGGGAGAATAAAAATACAAGGTAGACAAACGGCAAACAAGTGCCGTGACCCAACTAATTACACCAATCGGATATAAATCTATTAGCCATGATCGTCAAATTCTCCCAATAAAAACGCATCCCCGAGAAGATAGCGTCATTACGAGCACGCCAAATGGACCAGAGCTGAGCGATGGGGCCAGCATCTCAGATCGATCGCGCCTCCTGTTGGACCACAAGATGCCGCAGAGACCACAATTGTGCGTAACATTGGAAAACAAAATTGCACACCGATCGCGAGTTAAGAGTCTACCTCTTTGAAGCAGCCAGAGGAATATGCCAATGCGCTCAGGAAGCTTGAGACCCCAAAAGAATCTACAATCGCGCACAAAAGTAGCGTCATCCCCCACAGTGGAAGGAACAAGAGCCTGGTAAGCCTTCCTGGTAGAGAACTGTCCATCCTTCCAAGCCAAATGGTCACGACCCACAGTGGGCTTGGAAGTGTCTGCGAGGGTAGCCAACATGGAGATGAAGTCGTCCAATCGCTGATCCGATAAATTATCAGTAATCCTAGGGCATCAGCAGCCCTCGTCCTAGCCAGAGGCCACGGAAGCGTCTTTGTCGTCCACCAAAGCGTACAAACGAGGGTACAAATCCTTGAAAGCACCCCTCCCCGTCCAATCGTCGGTCCAAAAACGAAACGAATTCCCCTCGCCGAGCACGGGTTTAAAGAAGGATCTGTTACGGTTTAGAGCATATATCACGCCACGCCAGAAGGTAGAAGTTTGAGCGGGGAGTCTCCCCCGAGAACCAGAGATCATCTCCACCCCCAACGTCTCCCTCAAGATATTCAACGTGAAATTTTCCTCCCGACCCCAAACCCTTGCAACCCATTTAAGCAAAAGGGCTTCATTCACCACGTCCACTCGCCTCACTCCCAAGCCCCCCTCCCGCTTAGGCCGCGTAACATCAACCCACCCCACCAAATGCACCCCCCTTCTCCCCTCCCCCTTCCTTCCCCAAAGGAAGCCCCGCATACATTTTTCCAACCGTACCCGAATCCCCTTAGGCCGCGTTTGGTTGCAGGGTTGGGTTGGGGTACACCAGTGTACCCCTCCTTCCAACCCTCCCAATCCTCCTCACAGTTTACTATTCACAGGGTTACCCCAACCCAACCCAACCCAGCAACCAAACGCAGCCTTAGGCATACCACGTACAGATAAGAAATAAATTGGGATTGAGGATAACACAGATTTGAGAAGAACCAACCGTCCGCCCCTGGACAGAAGAGCTGCGCGCCACCCGGTCAAGCGAGCCTCCATCTTCTCCACCACCACCTTCCAATCGCGAGTCCGAGCGCGGCCCACAGCCAAAGGCAGGCCAAGATAATCAAGAGGGAGCCCGTCAGGGGAGGAGCCCAGCAGTCGGCCACACTCCAAGACCTCCTCCTGCGGCATAGCGAAAGGAACCACCTTGGACTTAGTCCCGTTGATCAGAAGGCCCAAAACCTTGCTGAAGAGTTGAAGGGTAGTAGCCATACCGGAGACCTCGGAGGTACCACCCTCAATAAAGCAGATAGTGTCGTTGATGAACCTCAGTTTCATCATCTTTATTTCCTATAATTAACCCCCTTGCTTAAAGTTTTGTCAATAAAACCCTGTTAATGTCCTGTAATTAACAGAGTCCTAAATAAATTAAAAACCACAAAAAAATGGCAAAACAAAATCAGTGGTATTTTTAGACTTAAAGATACCCTTAAAAGTATTTGGAGGCTACAGTTGATCTCATCTCTAGTTTTGGTCAAAATGAAACTTGTAGATCTCATCAAGATCTACAACTTTCATGTTTTGAGTTTTCTCAAATTCGACCAAATAAGCCTTCAAATATCAAAAATATCATCGAAATAATCTGATTGGGCCACGTGGCCCGTTCTGGGGGCGACACGTGGCCCCGCCTCCCTTGTCTCATCCGCCACCACTCCTGGCCGTTGGATTTCGCTTCAGATCCAACGGCCCCGCTGTGTCCACGCACGCCTATGTCCTCAGCCTTTGATCTTCCCCCGCCTTCAATCAGGACCACTCATTTGCGCCTTAAGCTGAGCGCACCACGTGGCGCATTGTGCGCCCTTTGATTGCGCCCCAGATCTCTCATCCAAGCCGCTTACTCCGCCCTCTGTTTCTAACCACTCGATCAGCTCCATCCTTCAATCATCACCGCCCGTTTAGCGCCTAAACCAGAAGCCGCCACGTGTCTCCTCGTGCGCCCTACGATCGCACTTCCAGCCATCCATCTCAGCTGCTAACTCGACATTAGCCATCAGCCGTCTGATCACCTTCTGGATTTCATCTCCACCGATCGTCAGCGCCTCGCGCCTAGTCCGCCACGTGGCCGCTCAGAAGCCCTCCGATCATGTCGCTTCCGATCTAATCCTAACCGTTCCTACGCACCCTCACCAGGACCGTTGGATCTCACGATCCAGCGGTCCGGACCTCGTCTTCCTCCTCCCGCAAGCTCCGCCCGGGCGTCCCGCTTCGCAGACCTCCTCCACCCCTCTAATTTTAGCCATAGCCCTGGTCATCCTCGCCATGCTCTAACCACCCCACGGCCGAGCCCATCCTCCCACGATCCTCGCGTGCACGTCCTCCATCCACCACCCTCCTCCAGTCGCTCCATAATCCCCTCGCAATCCTCAGCTCCAAGCACCTGGACCATCACCCCCTTCCTTTAAATACACCTCCTCATCCCTCTTTCATCCTCGTCCATCGACCAAGGGGATGAAGCCCAGCCCTCCAGCTCCTCCCTGTGACAGGGGGAGGAGCTTGGATCGAGCGACGACGACTATCACTCCCGATGAAACCTGCCGACCTCCAGGCGGCGTTGCGGTGGCCTAGAGCCCCGCTCGAGCTCGCTGGCACGGCCGGCCAGTACGTGCGACGACCCGAGCATCACCGGGATGCTCAGCCCAGGCCAACACCTCCATCTCCGGCCAGGTAAGTCCTCCGATCCTTCTTGTAGTTTTTCTCTAATTTTGCATAATTTTCTAGGTCTCTTCAAATGCTATCAACCTCCATTAATCCCCTGCCGACCTTCGCCATTAACCCATCACCTTCGCCATCCACTCCGATCACTCCGCCACAACCTCCTCCATCCCAGGCATCCTCCGCCGCCGGAGGCGAAGGAGGACACACTACGGGTTCCGCTTCTTCGCTCCTAAACCCTCCGTTCACCTCGCATCGCACGCACACACACCGCTAACCACTTTTGCAGGTTAACTATCATCATTGGTCGGACCTCGGGCGGAGCTGAGTTCTAGAGCTCCGCCTCCGGCGATCAGGCGTCGACAGAGCATCCCAGGTACCCCCGCGTCTTCTCCGACCTCGGAACATCATCACCGGATCTTCAGCGTCAGTCCCCGAGCTTCATCGAGCACGGCAAGGCGAGGAGGAGCTCCAGGCCTCACGCCGGAGCTCCAATCACGCCGCCACCCTACGGAGGAGAAGATGGAGCAGATACCGTTGGATCTCGCCCCCCGGCGGAGATCCAACGGCCCTGGAGCGGCCACGTCGACCACTCCGGAGCGCGGAGGCTCGATGGAACCAAGCCTCGCCCGAGGCGCCCTCGAGCCACCACGTGGCCCGAGCCACCTGCTACGGCCCCCGAAGCTGCACCGAACCTCGCCCCCACCCGAGCCTGAACTCACGTGCCTCACGCACGTGAGTTCTAGGCTTTTTGCATCGGTGCCCTCGCCAGTTCTGCATATTGCATCCAGGTCCAGAGTCACGTGCGTCACACGCGCTTTTTTGGGCATTTTGCATTGATGCCCTCGTGGGTTCTCAAATTTGCAAAAATTCCCCTGCGCGTGGGGTTAATTTACAGGGAAGTCCTGAACTTTTTCATAATTGCATTTTAGTCCCTTCCGGGGACCTGTTTGTAATTTTGTTTTCATGTTTTCTTTCACTTATGCCCCTGGTTACTTTCATGCATATCTAGAGCCTCGTAACTCCAATCGAGATGATTTCAGTGGCATTTTGAAGCTTGTTTGATGCTCTTCCTAATGGCGTATTAAATTTCTTATTCTGGACACTTGAATTTTTATGTATTATTTTGTTAAGACATGTGTCCTGTATGCCTTGTTCAACCTTCAAATCAAGTAGGTCTTCTTAATTAAACCTGAAATTGATGTTTCTTAATGTGGCTCATCATTCTGATATAGGGCATATTTTCTGCATGATTAAAATATAAAAAAATGCATGTTTTATTTTAATGCTCTGTTGTGTCCCCTTGTCCTTCATGCATGATTTGACCTATATGCCTTTAACTCAGCACTTAATTAAATAAACTTAAATCCGATTAATACGAGAGAGGCTCGTGTCCCTGAGTTCGACCTTGGTTTCTTGCCAAGTAAAATAAAAATTAATGACCATCGCATTCTTATTTGAAAGGTATCAATGAGATGGTCTCTTTGATGACCAAAATCGGCCCGACTGCTACGACATGTTGAAGTGATAATTCCGCACTCTTAAAGGGCCGATTTTGCGGGTCATCAAATGGCGTCGTTGCAAAGGACACGGCTCATTTCTTATATTTTTTGGATTTTTGTGTGTTTAATTTAGTGCTCCTTTTTATAGGTCAAATGATCACATATTTTGCATAGAAAATTTTTCTTTCTCATTTGATATCTAACCATTGTTTTTGTGGCAGGGCCCTTGATGGATCAAGGAGGCGAGGAGCAGGACGCTTCCCGCTGCGTGGAGCCGCAAAACATGCATGGAGCAAATAGGGAAGAAAGAAAAAAAATGTGTTGCATTTTATTTTTATAATAATTCGTCTTTTACAGCGGTCTTCGATCGAAGACTCGCGTGTGTAATCGAACGAATGTGGTTGTGTGGGGATCGTCCCCACTTGAATGTCGACCTAGGATAGGCACGCGGCTCTCCGAGCTCATTTTATTTTTCATATTTTTATGTGCTTGATCGTAGGTAGGACACACTAATGATATACGCACATAATCTCGCATCACTTAGCTAAAATTAACGAAAATCAATCCCCGCTAATAGATGCATGATTAGGTGCGGTTTTATTCGACTTGCATACATTGATTTTGGTTTTCAAAACGGCCCTAGTTTTTCGCGGATTTATCGTCAAATCACTGCATAATTTCTCGCTTAGCCTAGATCGCGTTTTTTTATCGAATACATGTTTTTCTCGGCTTTCATTTCCTATGCTTGATCACCTAGGATTAATGGAAAATGAAATGAACGGTAGACGATGATTTTCTGATTGATGTGCTAACCTTAATTCAGTGATAATTCAAAATAAAATTGGGACTGTTAATTGCAAGTCAACCAAAAATGGAGTAAAAATCGGTTTTGGGAGAGCAACACCCTCGGTTACGCGTTGGTTTTTATTTCACATTTTTCTCCGCGTAATTATCTAACGTTTTATCACCAATAAAACCGACAAGATAATCAACCAACCTTGGTTGGTTTCATGTGTGAGTTGGTGAAACTAAGGGTTTTGCTTGCTTGATTGAGCCATGTTTGTTGCCACACACACCCTGGAACCATAGTCACTCCATTTCATCTCCGAAGATTCAACCGCTTATTTGTAGATCCATTCCTCTTCTTCGTTCACCTTGGGTCCCTCCCAACTTCAATTCCCATCTTTATACTTAGGCTAATCTCAGCCTAAGTATAGGGGGGACCCAAGTCCCCGTGATTTTCTCTACTCTTCTTTTCTTGCCTTTATACTTAGGTTATTTCTAACCTAAGTATAGGGGGAGCCCCTCTTAGCTCCCGTATATTCACTATACTTAAATGGACCTATGTACTTGTAACACCTAGTGCTATGAGGACATAGCAAAGTTTAAGTATAGGGGGTATACCGTATATACCGTATATTTACTTTAGCTATAATCTGAAAATTTTGAAAAATTTAAAACTTTTTGGCTAAGGTAAAAATCGTTGGACTAAGAGAACTCAAATGATTTCGCGGCTTTTCGATATTATGTTACGCTATTTTTATAAAAATATTTTCGAAAATTATTTTTTGAAATTTTTTTTATTTTGTGTGACATGGTTTTGAAAAAACGCCTTCTCTTTTCAAGAAAAGTTGAGTCTAACATATATTTTAACCTTATTAAAATCCATAAAAATGAGAAAAACCTTGAAACCCTTTAAGAGTCATTGGTGACTACTAAATCCAATTAAGTCAGCCGCGTTCAGTGAGGGTTCGTCCTTAGCAGATTGGATGGTTTAGAGGACATCGCGCAAGGCGCCGTCCTCAAGCAACGGGCTTCGGCCTGTACTTACATCCATACTGGCTGAATCGCAGATGCTCAATTGAGTTTAGGAAGTTCTAATATCTCTTGAAGTTTAAAAAAAATGAAATAAAAAAAATGTCTTGTTTTTTAATGAAGAAATTGGATTAATCCTCTACACCTACACTTCCACCCAGGATCTGAGTTGGTCAAGAAGACTTAATTTTTTGAGGTCTTTGAGATTTTAGGATTAACCAGCCTTAGTCATCAGGGTCTTAGACTTAATCATCCACATTCCCCTAGGTCTCTAGATTTGCATGCTATATTCCATGCCTAGTCTCAGACATAAAGAATATGATCAGCACATCACATGCACGACTGCGGTTTTTGATGAGATGAGTTGATTTTTCACCTGAGGGATTGTGATGAGGAAGTCAAGTTTGGATTTGATCTAATGATGTTCGAGGATGGGATAAAATCTTTGGAGGCTTCAAGAAACCTGAGTGTCAGCAATGTTAGCCAGTATGAGAACTTGGTTCTTATACTAATCTCTTGATATTGACCTAAGTGCCAGGGTGTGAAATAAATGAAAAATGTTGATCAGTGTGCACCAACTCTTGGTAAAAGCAGTGGAGCTAGCCACAAATTATACAAGTCAATGAAATTCAAAGAAAAGCTCTCATTCACCAAAGTCAAATATCAAAGAGCTTCCACCAAAGACGAGTGCTCCCAAACTTTTCAAAGTGTCCACTTGGGCCACCGCTATTAGGACCAGGAGTCGGGCTTGCACCAAAAAAGGGCTCTGCATCGTAAATGCTACAAGTCTGGGTGTCGAAGGTACGATAGGTACTCAAAAGAGACACACCCCGGTGTACTCCCAGGAAAACAAGTGCAGACGGCTCCAACTTCTCTTGACGGACGCACTGATCAACACCAAAAAAATGTGTTGCGTAAAAGGCACTAGAGAGAATCCTTGTTCCAATGAGAGGGAGAGAAGAATTGACACAATCCCATGCCCTCCATTTCTGGCCTGCCATCTACATTTTCTAAGTCTGACAACTAAAGAGACGGTGGACTGAATGCAAGATTTGATTTATTCCCTAGTGCTGAGGATTGGATCCTTAGGAGATTTTCTCGGACCAAGATTTTGGGTGACGAATTGACTCTACTCTCCGAATTGCAGTCAACACTAAACTTCATATCCTTTAGTTTATATGTACATCGGAGAGAGTCTAGAGAAGTAGAGGAATTGGAAGCCTCTTGATTAAGGCTGGGTTGAACTCTAGAATTTTTGATCTCTAAAGTCGAGTCAAATTGGTCAGATTGGATCCTGTATTCACATGCACAAGGGGGTTAATCTAACTTAGTCATTCTTTTTTGCTCGAGGACGAGCATAGTTTAAGTATAGGGGGTGATGAACCTCAGTTTCATCATCTTTATTTCCTATAATTAACCCCCTTGCTTAAAGTTTTGTCAATAAAACCCTGTTAATGTCCTGTAATTAACAGAGTCCTAAATAAATTAAAAACCACAAAAAATGGCAAAACAAAATCAGTGGTATTTTTAGACTTAAAGATACCCGTAAAAGTATTTGGAGGCTACAGTTGATCTCATCTCTAGTTTTGGTCAAGATGAAACTTGTAGATCTCATCAAGATCTACAACTTTCATGTTATGAGTTTTCTCAAATTCGACCAAATAAGCCTTCAAATATCAAAAATATCATCGAAATAATCTGATTGGGCCACGTGGCCCGTTCTGGGGGCGCCACGTGGCCCCGCCTCCCTTGTCTCATCCGCCACCACTCCTGGCCGTTGGATTTCGCTTCAGATCCAACGGCCCCACTGTGTCCACGCACGCCTATGTCCTCAGCCTTTGATCTTCCCCCGCCTTCAATCCGGACCACTCATTTGCGCCTTAAGCTGAGCGCACCACGTGGCACGTTGTGCGCCCTTTGATTGCGCCCCAGATCTCTCATCCAAGCCGCTTACTCCGCCCTCTGTTTCTAACCACTCGATCAACTCCATCCTTCAATCATCACCACCTGTTAGCGCCTAAACCAGAAGCCGCCACGTGTCTCCTCGTGCGCCCTACGATCGCACTTCCAGCCATCCATCTCAGCCGCTAACTCGACATTAGCCATCAGCCGTCTGATCACCTTCTGGATTTCATCTCCACCGATCGTCAGCGCCTCGCGCCTAGTCCGCCACGTGGCCGCTCAGAAGCCCTCCGATCATGTCGCTTCCGATCTAATCCTAACCGTTCCTACGCACCCTCACCAGGACCGTTGGATCTCACGATCCAACGGTCCGGACCTCGTCTTCCTACTCCCGCAAGCTCCGCCCGAGCGTCCCGCTTCGCAGACCTCCTCCACCCCTCTAATTTTAGCCATAGCCCTGGTCATCCTCGCCATGCTCTAACCACCCCACGGCCGAGCCCATCCTCCCACGATCATCGCGTGCACGTCCTCCATCCACCACCCTCCTCCAGTCGCTCCATAATCCCCTCGCAATCCTCAGCTCCAAGCACCTGGACCATCACCCCCTTCCTTTAAATACACCTCCTCATCCCTCTTTCATCCTCGTCCATCGACCAAGGGGATGAAGCCCAGCCCTCCAGCTCCTCCCTGTGACAGGGGGAGGAGCTTGGATCGAGCGACGACGACTGTCACTCCCGATGAGACCCGCCGACCTCCAGGCGGCGTTGCGGTGGCCTAGAGCCCCGCTCGAGCTCGCTGGCACGACCGGCCAGTACGTGCGACGACCCGAGCATCACCGGGATGCTCAGCCCAGGCCAACACCTCCATCTCCGGCCAGGTAAGTCCTCCGATCCTTCTTGTAGTTTTTCTCTAATTTTGCATAATTTTCTAGGTCTCTTCAAATGCTATCAACCTCCATTAATCCCCTGCCGACCTTCGCCATTAACCCATCACCTTCGCCATCCACTCCGATCACTCCGCCACAACCTCCTCCATCCCAGGCGTCCTCCGCCGCCGGAGGCGGAGGACACACTACGGGTTCCGCTTCTTCGCTCCTAAACCCTCCGTTCACCTCGCATCGCACGCACACACACCGCTAACCACTTTTGCAGGTTAACTATCATCATTGGCCGGACCTCGGGCGGAGCTGAGTTCTAGAGCTCCGCCTCCGGCGATCAGGCGTCGACAGAGAATCCCAAGTACCCCCGCGTCTTCTCCGACCTCGGAACTTCATCACCGGATCTTCAGCGTCAGTCCCCGAGCTTCATCGAGCACGGCAAGGCGAGGAGGAGCTCCATGCCTCACGCCGGAGCTCCAATCACGCCGCCACCCTACGGAGGAGAAGATGGAGCAGATACCGTTGGATCTCGCCCCCCGGCGGAGATCCAACGGCCCTGGAGCGGCCACGTCGACCACTCCGGAGCGCGGAGGCTCGGTGGAACCAAGCCTCGCCCGAGGCGCCCTCGAGCCACCACGTGGCCCGACCGCCCGAGCCACCTGCTACGGCCCCCGAAGCTGCACCGAACCTCGCCCCCACCCGAGCCTGAACTCACGTGCCTCACGCACGTGAGTTCTAGGCTTTTTGCATCGGTGCCCTCGCCAGTTCTGCATATTGCATCCAGGTCCAGAGTCACGTGCGTCACATGCGCTTCTTTGGGCATTTTGCATTGATGCCCTCGCGGGTTCTCAAATTTGCAAAAATGCCCCTGCGCGTGGGGTTAATTTACAGGGAAGTCCTGAACTTTTTCATAATTGCATTTTAGTCCCTTCCGGGGACTTGTTTGTAATTTTGTTTTCATGTTTTCTTTCACTTATGCCCCTGGTTACTTTCATGCATATCTAGAGCCTCGTAACTCCAATCGAGATAATTTCAGTGGGATTTTGAAGCTTGTTTGATGCTCTTCCTAATGGCGTATTAAATTTCTTATTCTGGACACTTGAATTTTTATGTATTATTTTGTTAAGACATGTGTCCTGTATGCCTTGTTCAACCTTCAAATCAAGTAGGTCTTCTTAATTAAACCTGAAATTGATGTTTCTTAACGTGGCTCATCATTCTGATATAGGGCATATTTTCTGCATGATTAAAATATAAAAAAAATGCATGTTTTATTTTAATGCTCTGTTGTGTCCCCTTGTCCTTCATGCATGATTTGACCTATATGCCTTTAACTCAGCACTTAATTAAATAAACTTAAATCCGATTAAGACGAGAGAGGCTCGTGTCCCTGAGTTCGACCTTGGTTTCTTGCCAAGTAAAATAAAAATTAATAACCATCGCATTCTTATTTGAAAGGTATCAATGAGATGGTCTCTTTGATGACCAAAATCGGCCCGACTGCTACGACATGTTGAAGTGCTAATTCTGCACTCTTAAAGGGCCGATTTTGCAGGTCATCAAATGGCGCCGTTGCCGGGGACACGGCTCATTTCTTATATTTTTTGGATTTTTGTGTGTTTAATTTAGTGCTCCTTTTTATAGGTTAAATGATCACATATTTTGCATAGAAAATTTTTCTTTCTCATTTGATATCTAACCATTGTTTTTGTGGCAGGGCCCTTGATGGATCAAGGAGGCGAGGAGCAGGACGCTTCCCGCTGCGAGGAGCCGCAAAACATGCATGGAGCAAATAGGGAAGAAAGAAAAAAAATGTGTTGCATTTTATTTTTATAATAATTCGTCTTTTACAACGGTCTTCGCTCGAAGACTCGCGTGTGTAATCGAACGAATGTGGTTGTGTGGGGATCGTCCCCACTTGAGTGTCGACCTAGGATAGGCACGCGGCTCTCCGAGCTCATTCTATTTTTCATATTTTTATGTGCTTGATCGTAGGTAGGACACACTAATGATATACGCACATAATCTCGCATCACTTAGCTAAAATTAATGAAAATCAATCCCCGCTAATAGATGCATAATTAGGTGCGGTTTTATTCGACTTGCATACATTGATTTTGGTTTTCAAAACGGCCCTAGTTTTTCGCGGATTTATCGTCAAATCACTGCATAATTTCTCGCTTAGCCTAGATCGCGTTTTTTTATCGAATACATGTTTTTCTCGGCTTTCATTTCCTATGCTTGATCACCTAGGATTAATGGAAAATGAAATGAACGGTAGACGACGATTTTCTGATTGATGTGCTAACCTTAATTCAGTGATAATTCAAAATAAAATTGGGACTGTTAATTGCAAGTCAACCAAAAATGGAGTAAAAATCGGTTTTGGGAGAGCAACACCCTCGGTTACGCGTTGGTTTTTATTTCACATTTTTCTCCGCGTAATTATCTAACGTTTTATCACCAATAAAACCGACAAGATAATCAACCAACCTTGGTTGGTTTCATGTGTAAGTTGGTGAAACTAAGGGTTTTGCTTGCTTGATTGAGCCATGTTTGTTGCGACACACACCCTGGAACCATAGTCACTCCATTTCATCTCCGAAGATTCAACCGCTCATTTGTAGATCCATTCCTCTTCTTCGTTCACCTTGGGTCCCTCCCAACTTCAATTCCCATCTTTATACTTAGGCTAATCTCAGCCTAAGTATAGGGGGGACCCAAGTCCCCGTGATTTTCTCTACTCTTCTTTTCTTGCCTTTATACTTAGGTTATTTCTAACTTAAGTATAGGGGGAGCCCCTCTTAGCTCCCGTATATTCACTATACTTAAATGGACCTATGTACTTGTAACACCTAGTGCTATGAGGACATAGCAAAGTTTAAGTATAGGGGGGTATACCGTATATACCGTATATTTACTTTAGCTATAATCTGAAAGCCGTGCCATTTGCCCGCAGAGTTAGTGCACAAATCAGAATGGGCAAGCAAGAAGGTCAACTGGAACACACACCTGGGTCAAAAGCAGAGACATGGATCTGAATGAGCTTGTGGAAGTCAGAAACCGCGCATATGACAACAGTTTGGTGTACAAGGACAAGTGAAGCGTTGGCATGATAGATATATCAGACGAAAGACCTTTGTTCCTGGACAGAAGGTATGGTTGTTCAATGCTAGGCTGAAGATTTTCCAGGGCAAGCTGAAGCCTAAGTAGACAGGCTCATTTGTCGTCCGTACGGTGCATGATAGTGGATGTGTCGAGATCTCAGATCTCGCAGATGACGCACCGACATTCCTAGTGAATGGACAGCTGTTGAAGCACTTCGTCGAATCCAATGAGCAGTTAGTCCATGTTGAGGAGATTGTATTCATGCGCGAGACAGATACAGCAGATACACCTCGAGCCGCGTATGAGACCTTGCAGCAGTGAACTCCAGCCATCCGCAGCATCTCGAAAGATTCAGACCGACTCATCTGTATATATCATCATTTTTGTACATCCTATCCTTTCTCCCGCGACTCTAGTAACTCATCCCCGTCTCATTACATCACTATCTTGGACTACTTAGGATGATCAGATCCTAAGTATAGGGGGGAGGAGTCACTTGAGTCGATTCTTTGTACATTCTCCAGATCACATTGGTCCTCATACTCACTTCCGTCCTATACTTAGGTTGACCTGAGCCTAAGTATAGGGGGGACCGATGGCCGCCTTGTATACATTCATCCACTTCTCATCTTTCCCTCGTCTGCCCCATTTCTGATCTTCTTCTACACTTAGGCTGCCAGAGCCTAAGTATAGGGGGGCGGTACGACTTCTATACTTTTTGTTATTTTAGCTCTCCTACGCTTAGCCCGAGCTATGTCTTTTTAGTCCCTTTCGTGCTCTGAGGACATAGCACACGCTAAGTATAGGGGGGCGTGTATATATTACATATATACTTTACCCATACCTCGTACTTTCGCGTATTTTCGCGTATTTTTGTATAAATTTTGCAATAATTACGGGTGGGTAAAAGTTGAAAAAAAAATAATAATATTGAAAATTGAAAATAGGCTTCTTATTTAATCTTGCATATCACCTCTGCATAAAAAATAGAGTCTTGCATTTTCATAGCATGTCATCCACATCTCATCAGCATATCTTGCATATGCAAAGTGAAAAGTTAGTGGGTTCTGAACCAAGTTATGAGTAGATATTGAGGATGGACTTGATTTGACCTTAATCCACCTAATTTCAGAGGAACCTTATAGGAACTGGAGTTAAGATTTCTCAGGTCAAGTGACTTAATTCTTCGAGTCCGCAAGTCTATGTTCACATGTAATCTTGATTAGTCTAAATAGAATATCTCGGGCATACGCAGGATTCTTTTAGATAATGACCTAACTTGGACAAGCACTATGCATGTAGCTCTTCATTGATGAGGTGGTAAGGAGGTAGAATCCTTTAGCTTGGAGTAGCACACGGGTGGAAACATCCGTCCTCCTCTAGGGAGGGTAGTGCATCTCACTAGTCTGGTGGTGTTGACATCTAAGGACGGGATGCTGTGGGTTGCAATAATGCTTCAAAAGAGGGATAGTCTACTGACTCAAGAGGAAAAACTCCTGATATACATGCTGCACAAAAAAAATGCAAAAACTCCAAAAAAATCAGACAGGTCCAAGAGAAAATAAAATACCTGTCGGAGTATGTATACTAGTAAAGAAATGCAGCTGGATGACTTGGCTACACTGGTCAGGCATCCCGGGATAGGTAGCTACACTGGCTACCGTCCATTCTCTTCTCTACCCCCTCTTCTTGAGTTGGTCGCACTTGAACTTAGAAGGGAATACCCCGCTCCTCGAGGAAAGAGTTACTGGACCAGGTTATTGAGTTACCTTGTTAGAGGAGGATGGTTCCGAGCCATTTCTGATATGGAGAGTTACATATCACTTACACAGTGCAAGTAAGAATCATAGTCATCAGAATTTGCGTTTGAGGATTTGTTCTGACCTGACGATCGAGGAGTCTTGAATAGAAGACTTGTGGAACTTGAAGTCTGTTAGGTCTTAAGTTCAGGTCCAAATAAGGTTCCACCACACAATTAATCCAAAGGTCGAGTCAAGCTCCATTTTTAACTTTTGTTCATGACCTTGGTATGGAACCCAAAATCATTTCACTCTTGCATTTCATTTAGTTGCTCGGGGACGAGCAAGGTTTAAGTATAGGGGGTTGACGAATCTGTGATTCATTACTTCAAAAGTCAAAAATACAGCATTGTTCCCGAGTAAATAGAGGCATATTTCCCTTTATAATGCATAAATAGCATTCATGCATACACACATAATACATTCATTTTAGCAGTCCATTTGCATTTAAATAAGAAGCCAAATCCCTTGTAAAATACCTACTCACTAAAATAACCTCTTCCTTATAATATGTACTCCTTAGTTAATAATATAGGGAAGAAGGCCAAAAATCCCCCTTGTAAATTAGTCAATAAAGCCCTAGAACCCCTGTACACTAAAATGCACATAAATCCCTCATACAAACTCCGAAATAGGTCTACTTACTCTTAGAATACTACACATTAAAAGACCTTTAAAATGAGACTAATTTCATCCAATTTGGAGCTCGTATGAGAAAGTTGGGTTTTTGGGCCACTTTGTATACTACATATATGTATATTTGTATCTTTGTATTTATGTATCATATTTGTCCTCATCTCCGTCTTTGGTCAACATGAAACTTGTAGATCTCATCGAGATCTACAACTTTCATGTTTTGAGTTTTTCCAAATTCGGCCCCCTCTTCTCTCTACACATATATTTTCTTCCAGCCATTCACAGCAGGCCACGTGGCGCCCTCTGGTTGCGCCACGTTGCCCGCTGCCTTTGCCTCATCCGCCCGCAGCCACAGCCGTTGGATTGCCCTCTGGATCCAACGGCTTAGCTGCTTCCACGTTCGCCTCAATTTTTGGCCATCTGATCATCTCCATCTCCGATCCTAACCACCCGTTAGCGCCCTCACCAGAACTCGCCACGTGGCGGCGTGTACACCGCTAGATCGCATCTCTGATCTTCCATCACAGCCGCTCTTCCTTTGGCGCCCCTCGTCCCTTCGATTAACCTCAACTCCTCATCTGATCCGCCCGTCAGCGCCTCTTCCAAAGCGCGCCACGTGGCACATGTTGCGCCCTTCGATCACGCACTCCATCCTCTCATCGCAGCCGCTTATCCAGCCTCACATCACGACCCTTCGATCGTCCTTAGATCTAATCTCCGCCACTCGTCAGCGCCCTCTCCTCCACACGACGCGTGGCGCCTTCATTACCCTCAGATCGCTTCGCCTTGACTTGATCTTAGCCGCCCGCTCGCGCTTCGCCCAGCTCACTCCACGTGGCGCCATCACAGCCTCACATCACCTCGCCTTGATCTAATCCTATACATCCCTTCGCGCTTTGATCTAGGCCATTGGATCACAAGATCCAACGGCCAGGGCCTCGTCTCCTACCTCCGATCGCCTCTCTCCCACGATCTCGCCCTTGCGAAACAAGCTGCCCCCTTTCTATTTTCGCCACCACGCCTACCACCATCTCCGACCACCAATCACTCCACGTCCTTCCCCACTCATCCGTCATCCTCGCCAGTCACTTCATTTCCCACGTCGATCGCCAGCTACGCCCCACTACCTCCATGAACTTCGCTCCATCACCAGGCCGCTCCTCTACTTCACCCTTTAAATACTCCACCACCGGCCATCGTCGCAGCTATCCGCCATTCCAGAGAGCTTCCCTGAGCTCCGATCTTCCAATTGGTGACAACAATTTGACGAATCGTTGAGCGAAGAAGGGTTTCTTCTCCGGCGAGATCCACGGCATCTCTGCCGTGTCGCAGCTGCCCTCTGCGACGCTGCACGAGCTCGGGACATCACCGGCCCCTCGAGCGACGACCTGGAACCCAAGAAGGAGTTCCAAACCCCAGGTGACTCTTCCATTCTTCTCCGATCTTTTCTTCATTTCTTCTTCTATTTTCTAGCTTTTTATTCTCCGCCTCCGGTCACTTCCACGCCTCCATTTCATTCCGCCGAGCTTCGCGTCGAAGCTCCCATCTTCGCGGTACCTTTCACGACCTCCGACGACGCACATCACAGCACCCCGATCTCCAGCTCCGCCATTTGGCCAGAGCTCCTTCGCCAGACGCCCTCAGTCCCCCTTAGGCCTCTCCGATCACCTTCACTTCTCCACGAGCGCACGCACGAGCTCCGGCTCTATCTCTAACACCTGCAGGTGTCCCTCTGCTCATTGAACGGAAGTTCGCCGGAGCCGACTCGGAGCTTCATCGCCATCGCCTTCAGACCACCCTCCGTCGCTCCTGAGACCACCAAGAGCTTCGCCGCATCGCCACGCGTCTTCTGGGATATCTCCGACAAGTCGGAGAGCGTCAACGACACGAGGAAGGACGGGCGGAGCTAAGGCATCTTCGCCGGAGCCCCGCCATCTCCTCCGCAGGCGGCGGAGGATCATCGGAGCAGACGCACAGCTGCCGTTCGATCACGTCGATCGAACGGCCCTCAGCGAGCCACGTCGCCTATTCATCGGGCTTCACAGGAGTCGTTGGATTCACTTAGATCCAACGGCGCCTAGTGCGCCACGCGTCTCCCCTCTGCAGCAGTTCTCAGCCGTTGAGATCTCTCATCTGATCCAGCGGCTGATCTTCAGCCACGTCGCCGTTTCCATCGAGCCCAGGAGCCGTTGGATCCACCTAGATCTAACGGCATGCGGTCACGCCACGCGTCTTCACCGCCATCCATCGGATCAAGCTCGATCCGATGGTCCACAGCTTGCCACGTAGCTTCGACCCGAGCCTCTTCTCCGAGCCTAGGCTCGAGTCGTCCGAGCCTCACTCCAGACCTCCAGAAGCGCCCGAGCCTAGCCCCGAGCCTCCGCAGCCATCCGAGCCTAGGCCGCCCACGTGAGGAGCACGTGCGGCCTAGGAAATTTACACAGAGGCCCCTGGAGCTTTCCAATATTGCAAAAAGGTCCCTGTGAAGCTGAGCCCACGTGAGGAGCACGTGCCTGTTGGAGAAATTGCACTTGAGTCCCCAGCATAATAGGTAATTGCATTTTAGTCCCTGTTCGCATATTTGCTTTATGTATTTTTATTTTCCTGTATTGCATTTACACCCCTGTGTTTGCACGCATCCCTAGGTTGCATTTTACATCATTTTTTCAAATCTAAAAATTGCATTTTGTTGAGAAACTTGTCCTCTGTCTATTGGTCCATGTGTCACATTTTTGTAATTTCAGTGGAATTATTAATGAATTAATTGGTATATTTTTGAAATATTTTGTCCAGTGACACCTTTTAATTTCTAGTTAATTCTCTGTGGTTCCAAAAATCCTCAAAAATTCACAGTAGCTTAAGGACAGTATTCTTAACATGCCATAAAAATTTCATGTCATTTGCACACATTTCGAGGCCTAAATAAATTGTTGAGTGATTTTCATATTTCAATTTTAATAAATTCATTTCACATTGAAATTAAGATCTATCAATTTTCCTGGATTCCTTATCATTAGTGATATCTAGGATAATTTTATTTCTTGAAAAAATTGTGATTTGTTATTTATTAAAAATTAAATAGTGAAAATCACCCTGTCTGCATATTTAATTCCCAGTAATTCATTTAGTGTCTAAAAATTCCAAAAAAATTAGGGTAGATCATTTTCATCATAATTAATCATCTGGCCAATTTTTAGAATTTTTGGACTTAATTTGATATCTTAAATTGATTTAACTTCAAATTGGCTGGATTTTTGCATGACTTGCATAGAAAATTGAAAAAGAACAAAAAAAATTACTCCTCGAAAATCTAACACGTGGATATTTGCTTAAAATTTACCTAAGGAGACAGATGCCTCCCTGAGTTCGACCTTGGACTTCACCAAGTAAAAAAAATCTGCCGCTTGAAATTATCTTAACATTAATTGATAAGTGGTTTTTGACTAGCCTCTCGTATCCGACTGCAACGAACGATTAACATTAATTTGGACATTAATTTGCTCGAATTAACTAAGGGTGCGGGACGCTTATCAGTCGTCAGCAAACTGAATAAGTGGAACTTGAAAGGGCCCAATAGAGCATCCGCGCGTGAGTCCCGCCGCAGCCACACAATCAATCATACGAGGCAAGACATCAACTGCCAATACAAATAGAAGGGGAGCGAGGGGACACCCCTGCCGCACCCCCCTCCTTGGCTGAAAGAAGCCTCCAACCGGGCACCCATTGAGAAGAACGGAAAGGGAGGTCGTGGTCACACAACGCCGCACCCAAGCGACCCAAACCGCCGGGAATCCCCTCCGCTTAAGAACCGACCACAAGAAGCGCCAATCGAGGCAGTCATAGGCCTTAGCAAAGTCAATCTTCCATAGAATCCCCTTCGTAGAGGTCTTTCTCCAAGCCTCGATAATCTCAGAAGCCACCGCAAAGCAATTGGTAATTTGCCTCCCTCGAACAAATGCAGCCTGTGAAGGCGAGATGAGCGCATCGAGAAGGGGCGCCAGCCTCTTGGCCAGAACCTTAGTTATTATCAAATAGATGCCATTGGAAATAGATATCAGACGGAAGTCCTCAATGCGATTGGCCGAAGAAGACTTCGGAATGAGAACAATAAGAGCCTTGTTAATTTTGTCAAATCCACGGTTTCCAGCACAAAAATCGCGCGCAACCTCCATAACATCATCAGCGACCACGTCCCAGAAGTCGCGGTAGAATGCCACGGGGAACCCATCAAGTCCCGGGGCAGCGTCCACGTTGAGATCCCAGACGGCCCCCTTGAGCTCGTCCATAGTGAACGGTCTGATAAGGGCCACCGCATCCGATGGTAAGAGAGTGGGAGCCCCACGCCCAGACCACCGCCACGACTCACGAGCGCATAGCGTGGCGCCCAAAAGCACCTTTAAAATGTGCCCCCAAAGCATCACCCAATTCCTTCTCCCCCTGAATGAGGGAGCCATTGACCATGAGAGAAATAATAGAATTGGATCGCCGTCTACCACTGGTAACCCGGTGAAAAAATGCAGTGTTCGCATCACCTTCCTTAATCCACCGCATCCGCGAACGCTGTCGCCATTCAATGGTCCTCTTCCTGTCTTCCGCCCTAACCAAATCAGCGGCCGCAGCACGCTCAGCCAACTCCGCCGGTTGCAAATCTCTCTCGTTTTCCACATGATCCAACCACAGAATTACATCATCAGCCTCCTTCCGAGCCACCATAAGTGCCAGGTGAGATTCCTTTTTAAAGGACGCCAAAAGTTTCCTGAGAGACGCGAGTTTGTGATCGAAGCGGCGGGCAGCACTACCCACGTACGTGGTCTGGGCCCAATGGTTCCTCACCAAGTCCTTGAAGCTTGGCTCCAGCAGCCAACACCTTTCATAACGGAATAGCCCCCTAGGACGAAGATCTTCCCCAGAATCCCAAATAATGGGGCTGTGGTCAGAGAAAGATCGCGGTCGAGAGGACACCGCGCATAACGGAAAGGCCTCCATCAAGCTGACATTCGCCAAAAATCTATCAATCAGCGATCTGGAGACGTTATTCCTCCAAGTATAGGTAATGTCATTGGGCACCAGCCCCTCCAATGCCAAATCCCGAATGAACTCCATAAATTCAAGTGAACCCGGATCATGCCCCCCGCGGCCACGAGGACGGTCATGAGAGAGCAAGGTGACGTTGAAGTCGCCCCCCAGTAACCAGGGAATATCCGCAAAAGCATTGGCCTCCTCACGTAAATCCTCCCAAAGTTCCCGCCGAGTCACATGGCAGGTAGGCGCATAAATACAAGTAAATGCCAAAGAAGCGTTTGAGTCAGTCCTAGACAAAACCACAGACAAAGAGTGTCTCCCAACCCACATTGAGGAGAAGGAGAACCGCGTCGAGCGTCAAGCCAAAATGATCCCGCCCGACGCGCCAACCGCGTCCAGAGAGCAGAAGGCATCCATAGTCCCAGCACCGAAGGACCTCCACATAGTTTCATCCACCGCCGACAACTTCGTTTCTTGAATAAATGCTGTTGGGAAAAGTGAATGAGTTGTTTATTCCATAGCCCAAGGCTCTCTTATATAGGAGAGTAGCCTATGGGTAAATTACATAAAGAGACTAACAAGAAAATAAAATAACGAAGATACATAATAACTCAAAATGCGTCAACACTCCCCCTCAAGATGGAGCATAGATGTCAATCATGCTCAGCTTGGAAGCACACTTCTGGAATGGACCTCGTAACAATGCCTTGGTGAATATATCTGCAGTCTGGTTCTCTGAAGTAACATGAGATGTGGCAATGAATCCTTTCTGAATCATATCACGTATGAAATGACAATCCACCTCAATGTGCTTGGTCCGTTCATGGAATGCAGGATTGTTTGCAATGAACAACGCAGCTTGATTATCACACTCCAAGTTCATAGGAAGTGGTACATCTAAGCATAAATCTGTCAGCACCGCTTTCACCCACATCATCTCTGTAGTGGCCTGGGCCATAGCCCGATATTCAGATTCAGCACTGGATCTAGCTACCACAGTTTGTTTCTTGCTCCTCCATGAGACTAGTGCATCTCCAACATAGACGGCATACCCTGAGGTAGACTTCCTATCCTTAGGACACCCTGCATAGTCTGCATCTGCACATGCTGAGACAGAAATTTCCTTTGCTTTCTTGAATAGCAGACCTTTACCTGGAGAAGATTTGAGATATCTAAGTATCATGTGTATTGCATCCATATGCACCTGACGTGGCTGCTCCATGAACTGGCTCACACGGCTCACTGCAAATAATATATCTGGCCTGGTGATCGTGACATATAACAATTTTCCTACCAGTTCTCTGTATCTTCTCCTGTCAACCTCCTCTGTGTCATCATCAAACAGCTTCATGCTGGGGTCCATTGGTGTCGTAGCAGGTCGACACCCTAACATACCTGTCTCACTCAGTAGATCTGTGACATACTTCCTCTGTGACATGACCAATCCATACGGATTTCTGGCAAATTCCAGCCCCATAAAATATCTAAGGACTCCCAGGTCCTTGGTGACAAACTCGGTCCCCAGCCTTTCCTTTGCCTGCTTAATGCCCTGGTCATCATCACCTGTAATCAAGATATCGTCAACATAAACCATGATTACAACAATACCTCTTGCCGTCTTCTGTACAAACAAGGAATGATCAGCATTGGAGCGTTTGTATCCTTGTTTCTCAAAGAGGTCTGACAGCTTCTGGAACCATGCTCTGGGGCTCTGTTTAAGGCCGTAGATGGCCTTATGTAGCCTGCAAACCTTGGAACACTCCCCCTCAACAGCAAAACCTGGTGGCTGTTGCATATAAACTTCCTCCTGCAGATCACCATACAAAAAAGCATTCTTCACATCCAGTTGATAGAGCGGCCAGTCTCGAGTAACTGCAACTGACAAGAGTATCCGCAGAGTGGAATGACGAGCTACAGGGGAGAACGTGTCAAGGTAATCTACCCCATATGTCTGTGTGAATCCCCTTGCAACTAAGCGTGCCTTGTACATGTCAATAGTGCCATCTGCATTATGTTTAACTGTAAATACCCACTTGCAACTCACCGGGCTAACTCCTGTAGGCATAGGAACCAAACTCCAGGTTCCTCTAGACTGAAGTGCTGCCATCTCCTCTTCCATTGCCAGCCGCCATCTAGCATCCTGCAAAGCATCATGATGGTTCCGTGGAATGTCTGTAGCTGAAAGTGCCAGTGCAAACGTCCTGAAGTCTCCAGATAGCCTCTCAAACGATACAGATGCTGATAACGGATATTTGGCACAGCTCCTCTTCGGCTTGCGCAGAGCGATTGGAACGTCCAGATCATCTATACCATCACCATGCTCCTGTAATGTATCCTGCTGAGAAATGTCGTCAGATCCATCAACATTAATATTTTCATTACATACCATAGGCGAGCTAGTTGACGAGTCAGAGCCATGAGCTGGAGGAGGCCTGCGGGTGTAGTGGAAAGGTAGCGGGGATACTATTGGTGGTGGTGGCGGTGGTGGTGGCGGTGGTGTTGGCAGTGGTGGCGGTTGTGGCAATGGTGATGGTGGTTCCATGAGTATGGCATCAAGAAGTGGTGGCTGCATGCTTCCGGATTCTGAAAAATACATCACAGATTCAAAGAATGTAACATCTGCACTTATCATATACCGCCGACGCACAGGATCAAAACACTTGTACCCCTTTTGGGTTCTGGGGTATCCCACAAAGACGCACTTGACAGCCCTAGGAGAGAGCTTGTCAGTACCGGGCGACAACTGATGGACAAATGCAACTGACCCAAACACCCGAGGAGTAAGAATAAACAAATCCTTTTCAGGGTAAATAAGAGAGAAAGGGATTTGTTCATTCAAGACAGACGAAGGCATACGGTTGATAAGGTAACATGCAGTAAGAACTGCATCACCCCAGTAGGAGTACGGAACATGACTCTGAATAAGAAGTGACCTTGTGACATCAAGTAGGTGGCGGTGTTTTCTTTCGGCAACCCCATTCTGTTGAGACGTATGAGCACACGATGTTTGGTGAATAATCCCTTTTGAGGAGTAGTAATTGGCTAGAATGTTGGTACACAATTCCAAGGCATTATCACTTCTCACAATCTTGACAGACGTAGAAAAAATATTTTGAATTTCATTTAGGAAATGGATAATAATATTTCCAGCTTCAGATTTATTTTTCATCAGAAAGACCCATGATGCTCTAGAAAAATCATCCACAAATACAATATAAAACCTGTGTCCCTGATGATCGGGAACACGACTTGGACCCCAGACATCGACATGAAACAACTCAAACCTGGAGTTACTACTCCGACCTTGACTACTGGGAAAAGACGACCTGTGATGTTTTCCCAACTGACACGCCTCACACTGGATATGTGTGTGAGAGATACTATAGGGTAGGACTAGACGCAACTTCTGAAGCGGTAAATGACCAAAGCGCAGATGCCACAGGAGAGGAGATACTTGTTCAGCAGGAGAGGATGTGGTTCCAGCAAATGGGGTCTGGTTCAGACGGTAAAGGCCTCCTTGCTCATAGCCATGACCAATCACGTTGCCCGTACGGATGTCCTGAAAAATCAATGAAGATGAATCAAAAATAGCTCGACAATGAAGATCCTTCGTAATCTGACTAATTGACAACAGATTCATGGAAAAATGCGGTGCATGTAAAACATTCTTGAGCTGCATAGACGACGTCAATCTAATCTCCCCCTGACCAGTGATAGGAGAATGCGTGCCATTGGCAATAACTACTGTCCGTCCTGGAGGAATCTGTGTGTATCCTGTAAGTAGGCTCTGGTCGCCACATAGATGATGTGTAGCGCCGGAGTCCATGATCCATGGCAGTGTATCAGATCTACTACTGTGAAGTGCAAGTGGACTACCTGAAGTACTAGTGGAAGCAGAGGCAGAAGCAGAAGCAGCAGCATCAGTATGACTCTCTGTAGTCGGTGCTGGACCAGATGGTGGGATAATGCCCCTGAGGCGGGCAACCAGGTCATCAAATTGCTGATCCAGTGAAGCAGCAGACGGGGGCTCTATCTGTTCAGCGGCTCGTGCGGATGCAGGAAACCCATGCTTCGAGTAGCATGTATCTTCAGTATGTCCGACACGGTGACAATATGAGCATGTTGGCCTAGTGCGGCCACCTCTCCCACGAGGAGTACGTCCACGGCCCTGATGATGAAATCCGCGGCCTCTGTTGGCCGCCATAGCTGAGGGATTCTGATTCGCTGCTGCTGAAGGTACTGTGATCCTGCTCAGTCTGTGAAAAGCTTCCTCCATGGGAGGAATAGTCGAGTCCGCCAGAATCTGTGAACGTGCTGCCTCATACTCTGGGTCGAGTGCAGCAAGAAACACACCCACCATCGTCGCATTCCTGTACGTCTTCTGTTGTTCTGGTGTGGCAGTAAGCGGCATGAAGCTATAGAGCTTCTCGAACATCCCTCTCAATGATGTATAGAGAGAATGTAGTGGACGACCATTCTGCATTATCGTGAAGATATCATGTTGCAGTTGCAGAATCTTCGTCTCGTTCTTCGCTTGTGAATACGTTGCTGCCAGGATATCCCACATGTCTTTGGCTGTAGGTTGATGTAAAATGTCGTTGGCGATTTCAATAGCCAATGTGCCAGATAGCCACACCTTGGCATAAGCATCATCAGCCTCCCATGAGGCATGAACTCCAGTCTTCTCTGCAGGCTCGGGTTCGGTAAGAATATGCTTCTTACCCGTAGACTTCATCATACTCATGAACTGCATTGCCCACAGTTCATAGTTCGTACCATCCATCTTGACAATTGGCGTTGGACCACGAAATGCGCCCATAGATGGGATCTCTGCCTTGCTTTCTGACATACTGGATACGGAAGACTGGAGTGACCGAGAGAAGATAGTCTTTGTCTACACTGACATAGACGGAATTAGTTGCTTGTGTAGACGTCAAGCAACTAGCCCCATGTATATCACGATGTGTGTGTGCCCTAGGGTTTTGAGCCTAGGGCGCGTAGGCACGTGCAAGGGCACACGCACAACTGGTGCACTTGACGCAACTGTGCAGATGCTTTGATGGTCTCAGATCGCGCGTGAGAGATGCTCACAGATCGCGCGTGAGAGATGCTCACAGATCTCACAGATCGCGCGTGAGAGGATGCTTAGATCGCGCAGATCGCACAGAGCAGCATGCGCGTGAGATGCCCAGAGATGCCGGAGATGCCCAGATGCGCAGATGCGCACAGATCGCGCAGATGCGCGTGGGATGTGCTATGCGCGAGGCGCACACGATGCGTGATGCGCGCACAGTGCGCGTGGCGCGCTGGGGCTCCTCTAGCCGGCGGCGGCGCCGAGTAGGGATAGAGAGGCCGGCGGCGCCGAGTAGAGAGAGAGAGAGAGAGAGGGCGGCGGGTGGGGTTAGGGTTAGGGTTAGGTTTCGAGAACTCCGGTCTAGGACCGTCGCTCTGATACCATGTTGGGAAAAGTGAATGAGTTGTTTATTCCATAGCCCAAGGCTCTCTTATATAGGAGAGTAGCCTATGGGTAAATTACATAAAGAGACTAACAAGAAAATAAAATAACGAAGATACATAATAACTCAAAATGCGTCAACAAATGCAATGTCGCATTCCCACTCGGAAATACGCGACCCCAAAGCACGCCTCCGATCAGGGTCCCCGAGACCACGAACATTCCAGGATAGTATTTTCATTATACACCAAGAGAGCGTCCCCCAACTAAAGAGAGGCCTGCCGCCTCTGCCACCGCCTCGTGCAACGTCTGACAAGAAGAAAGCATTGGATCTCCAAGGCGTGAGTGGATTCATCTACTGTAGCTCTTTCCAAATCGAGAGGCGGGGGAACTCCCCGCCGCCAGGGAGACGCGAGCTCCCCCCGATGAACAAACCAGAGCGCCGTCAAGAGACCCCCCAGTAGTCCCTCCAACATCAGGCGTAGTTTGAGCCGACGGAGTCCCCCGAGATATGGGGGAGAGAGCTGGAGGAATAACATCAGGCGTAGACGGAGCAGATGGAGTCCCCTGGGATGATAGGGAGAGAACCGACAGCATGACAGGGGGCGATAAAATTTCCTCCAGATGAGCCATTGAAGACGAAGCCACCGAAGCATTGGGCTTCGGAAGGAAATAATCGGTTGTCCAAGAAAGAGGCTCCGAAAGTAGAAGCAGATCTGGATGAACCCGCATAGGGGCCCACGAACCGAAAGGAACAGATCCGAGTAAGGGTTGCAAAGGAAGCCTTGTCACGTGCCTCGAGAAATCCAGCTGCAATGAATCCGCCGACAGAAGAGAAGGAATTAAGGAATGCGTATCGACCTCGAAAGAGTCCAATGCCACCAAACCGCGACCGTCATGATCCGCGCACGTGTCCCAAGGGGGCTCAGACGACAGCCCAGGGGAACTGCACTCACCAGGCGACGCTTCGTAAACACCCCTGAGGGTGGACACGTGGCGAGAAGAAGGCGAACCGTCGAGCCCTGGTCCAAAGTCCGATCCGCCACCGCGGGCTCTCGGGGAAGACGGTGAAGTAACCGGCGCCGCCGCCGGCGACATGAAAAAGAATTCCAGCTTGAAGGTCCAGCGGCCAAGAGTCATACTCTCAAAGATAACCTTGCCAACCACAGACTTGAGAAACGTTGGAGAGCACTCGAGAAGGAGCCGCGCACGCGTCCAATCTGCGCCCGGCGCGAGGCCATCGTCGAGAACAGCCAAGACTTGCCCCCAGCGACTGACAACCTTGGAAAGGACGGACACCGTGCGAGAAAGAAATGGCACCCCCCGCACTTCCGCCACGCAGATCTCCGACTGAGAGACCGCACCATCCGTAACTCGCAACCGCCGCCACAGGACGTCCGCAACATCAGAGTGGCGAAGGAGGCTCTCTCGTTGCTCCGGGGAAAGCCCACGAACACAGCATCTAGAGGCGTCCAAGATGATGAAGTCCCCGCTGAAGTCGGCGCCCAAGACGCCAAGGGTGGCAGCACGGATCGCCTCCCAACCGACGACCGACCTTTGCATGACTCCCACAGCTATCAGGTGTTCCGTAGGAGCACGATGCGTCCCCTGCTGAAGCGTGAACCCATGCAACCGCTCCCCCTGTAACGCCACCCCTTCATCCAGCTCCTCATGCAAACGCTCCCCTCGCTCCACATGACCAACCTCCAAGTTCCCATGCACAGCCAACGCCAACACCGGGGGAACCCCCGACCCACACCCCACGTCTGACCCACCGCGAAAATGGGCGGCACCCCCCCCACAGGTGCAAGACCAACAACCAGCTCCTCCGTCATTGCGCCATCAGCACGAACAACCTGCGCAAAAGATCGAGAATCCCTGACTCCTTTAGAACCTTCGTCACGTCCACGCGGCTCCGAGCGACGCGACCCAAAGCGATCCCTGCTACCAACAAAGTCTCGACGAGTCCAGCAGGAGGACATGTAATGCCCCACCTTGCCACAAAGAAAGCACCGGGGTGGCACACGGCAAGCAGAAGCGAGATGACCTCGCACTCCACAGCGGAAGCACCGCTTCCCTGGCTTTGCATGCGTAACCTTCACCCACTCCCCCACCCCGACCCCCTTCTCAGCACCCGACCCGCCTCCTCGCTTCTCGCTAACCTCACCACCCCCGCTGATGCCAGCTTGGTCCCCATGCACCTCCGGTCGCGACGAGCCAACACCCTTCGCTCGCCACCAACGTCGCTCCATCCCTCTCCTATGCCTTCTTCGATATCTCTATTCTTACTATGCACCTCCTATGCCTCCTATCCTCATGTCATATACAAAACAATTTGAGACTAACTTCCATACAAGTAGCATGTTAAATTTAAATGTCAACACCTATCTACTTGCTTTTTTTTGAAACCATTGAAATACCTATCATTTTTAACAAATTAGATTGTACTCAAACTTTGTTGACATTCTTTTCTCTCTAACATGGATGGCAGGTAAAGCATTGACGTCACAGTAGTCCAACAACTGAACCTTGTGCTTCTGCGTTTCAGACGTTTTACTTTTGACGTCACATTTTAGTCATTGTTCAAGATATTGTAAATTTCTATTGTGATTATTTCTCTTTTCTGAAGTATTTTGGGATACATGTATCGAATGTCAGTTTCTCTTAACACATGTAATATTTTATGGAAATTAACGCAAATATCTCCCGATGACACTTGTTGTTCTGTGGTTGAATATTAAATTGCAAATGACATTCGAATCACGAAAATTATCCCTCACTTTCTGTAACCTAATGCGATCAATAGTGAATGTAATACTATGAATATTGTGTAAACGGGTAATCCGGATCTCGGGTGTCACAACCTCTTTGGATAAAATGTTTTCTTTTGAAAAGCCAACCTCCGCATAGAAGTTACATGATGGTCTCCCAATAAAATTGGTAATATAACTGCAATGAACTGTCACTTTTTACCTGAAAAATGGCCTGTGGTCTTCTTCCTTTCCTTTTTTTTGAAAATAATGCTTTGTAGATGACACTCAGAGAACATAGTTTGCAAAGTTCATGTCTTTGAACACGGACACAACTTCCATCAATGTTCAAAAACTCGGAATGCGTATGTGTTCGGAAAGGTCACTGAATAGCGATTAAGCGATATGCAGGGGCACATGCGGGGTATATGTTGTTTTACGCAGTTTTCTAATTTTTATTTAAAAATAAATAGGTATCTACAATAGTGACTACAATTAAAATATTAACACGTAACATAACATCCCATGAGAATCAAACATCCAGTACAGTGACATTTAAACATCAAAAAATCAAACATCCCATGGGAATTCAGAATTCTATATACATATCCTTCATGATTACTATACATGTAACAATATTTTATTATAATTCAAACTTCTGTTATATTCAGAATTCAGTTTATATGTATATTACTACCTATAAATAGAATTTAAAATACATGAGAATTCTAGCATCCAACATAAAAAATAGCAGTAGCATCAAAAAAATAGCAGTAGCCTTCTATTACTACGTAGGATTGAATAGCAATAGTATCAATATCAAAAAAGGCATAAAAAAACACTAGCCTTCTGTTACTACGTAGGATTGAATAACAGTAGCATCAATCATTGAAAAAATAACACTAGCATCAAACATAAAAAAATAGCAGTAGCATCACAGAAAATCAAACATCAAAAAAATATCATCAAATAAGAGAAAAACGATGATCTAGGTTACCCATCGGGGGTTATCACAGTCACAGAGGAGCTGGGAGGCGGAGCTTCGTATAGAGGAGCTGGGAGATTCGCACGAAGGAGCGAAGGAACTGGGAGGTGGATGAGTTTCACACGTGAGTGGCGGAGGTGCTTTGTGGCACCGTTGGAGGTGGAGGAGCTTCGCACGGAGGTGGAGGAGCTTCAGGACGACGATGGAGACGGCGGTTGGAAGAGGTGGGGGAGACGATGATCGAGGGTTTTGGAAGAGAGAGGAGGCTCGAGAGCTTGTGCCTCAACCTTATGGTGGGTTCTGGATTAACCCTATCGTTGGAATTAGGCTTTCCTTAACCTTATCGTATCCGAATTTTAAGATCCGAGTCCGATTACCTATTTAAGAAGGTTGCAACTTAAGGGGGTTGCACGGTACACATATGCGGTCGCATGCTCCCGGGCTGATGCAACATATTCCACCAATTGACGGAAAACTTGATTATTGATATATCGATTGGTCCAACACAGATTGAAATAGGAGTCGGTTCGACAGGAAACTTTTGAAACCAAAGTGCACCCAGGTAAATAAGGAACAAAATGAATACAAAAGTCCCACGTGCATCCCACACCCGAAAGGGACCCCACATGGGTCGTCCTCAAAAGCCCCCAGTCACTAATGTCAACAATGTAGAAACAACAATGATTTATGTACCAGTTACAGAAGAGTGAAGAAAAAGGGAATGTTTTGTTAATAGGAACGATAAATTGTTTATAGTGATTGCGATATAAACTATTATACTCATCTGAGCCATGGGAACATGTACAAAATACGAGAATCTCCACCTTATTGAAGATAAGGTGGTGCTACCAAAAGAAGTTAAATGAATAGCCATCACAGTTAAGAAGAACCGAGATCTAATGATCATTTGCATGCAGATTCTGGTCTTTGACATGAAGACAGAAGGTTGTAATAATGAAAGGGACATGTGATCAGTCTGCGTGGAACAAAAAGACATGATGTATATTCAATACACAATTCGACGTCTCTCACTTCCATAGGAGAGGGGACCCAAGTTTTCACTCTGATGATGCATGGCACACCCGCTCTGCGACAGGCATATGGGTAGCAAGAGGGGAGGGCAAACTCTCTATCTGGACCTTCCACCACTCACTTGTCCTCTTATCAACCTTTTGTCTTTTTGTCAGAGCTTATCTAGTGGGTGATGGAAGGGCATAGGGACTGATTTTAGCCCTCGAAACTATATTGATTTAATATATTATGCATTTTCTCTCTAATATAAGCAATATATATCAACTCAACTAGATAATACAAGCTTTTCTGAGAATATAATAATTAATTAGAGCTTCATTAATTTATATATTCTCTTAATTAATCACACCAACTAATATATATAATTTATAAAGGGTATATACACTTCTATGACAGAAGAAAGAGTAGTTCATTCATTCCAGGTCCATCACTCCAGACAGCAACTCCCATACTAGCTTTCCTTTGTTACGATACGAACCTGTCTCATAAGTTAGTTATTCAAGGAAGAAATCTCAATCCATATATTATATATTAATATGACGACTTGCTCCTTCTTAGCTCATTACCTTGGCCAATCGAAAAAAGATGCATGCACTCATTCCGTCCTACATGTCGCAGCATGCATTCCCGCTCAGCATACATGAAGATAGTAATCGAACCGACCTCAATCATTTCTTTACTTACAAGAAAGATGAATGGCTCCTTCTCTTCTTTTTTGAAGCTCAAAAAAGGGGGAGACACTCTATGGTGTTCGCCCCAATATATTTTTTTTGAGGCTCAAAAAAAGGGGGACACACGCGAAGGTGCTCACCCCAATGTATTAAAAAGAGAAAGAGATACTTACAAGGGGAAATTGAAGATGAGAAATTACAAAACAAAGTAAAGGGGGTAGACGGAGATCGTAGCCCCTGCTGCTAAAAATTTACATAGAGGTCCAGTCACGAAGGAAGCCCGAGGCCGTGGATCTAACATTCTCCAAATAGAACCGCTGACGAGCAAAGATAGCTTCGTTTCGCCCCAGCCACAGGCTCCAAAGCCTCGAGATAGGGTCAAGCAGCGCAGGCCATGGCCGACCCCGATCACAGAACAAGCTTTGAAAGAAATGAGCGAAGGAAGAGAGATCCAGCCACCCCAAATCGGCCCATAACGCATCAACACAGCAGCAATGCAGAAATAGGTGATCAATAGTTTCCGTATCCACGCCACAGAGACCACAGAGAGGCGAAGAGTTGGGAAACATCCGTGCACAACGATCTCGAGTTAGTATTCTTCCCCTACGGAGCAGCCAAAGAAAAATACCCACACGCTCAGGAAGCCTGAGTGCCCACAATAGATTGCAATCACGCAAGAGCATGTCATCCCTCCCAGCGGGAACCGGCAATATGGCCATATACGCGGCACGAGTAGAGAAGGGCCCATTCTTCCAGGCCAAGTAGTCCCGGCCCACAGAAGGCACAGGGGCATCAACAAGAGAGCTTATGAGAGAGATATATTCGAGCATCCGCTGGTCCGACAAAGACTCAGAAATAAGAGGGCACCAATCGCGCCCATCCCAGCAGCCGGCCACCGTAACATCTTTGTTGGGGACCAAAGCGTAAAGACGGGGGAAAGTGAGACTAAAGGGCCCCCTTCCCGTCCAGTCATCCTCCCAGAAGCGAAGCAGAGAACCATCGCCGAGGTTGAATGAGAATAGGGAGCGATTCCGACAAAGAGCGCCCATCACCCCACGCCAAAAGATAGAGACATGGCCCCGATAGTCACCACGAAAGGCCAAATGGATGCCATCCCCTGCCGCACCCCTCAAACAATTAATCAAGAAGTTGTCCTCCTTCCCCCAAATTCTCGCCGCCCATTTGAGCAATAGAGCATCATTCACCGACGCCAGGCGCCTCACACCCAGCCCGCCCTCCTTCTTAGGGCGCGTGACCTCATCCCAGGCAACGAGGTGCACACCCTTCCCCCCTCCTCCCTTCTTCCCCCACAGAAATGCCCGCATACACTTCTCCAGACGCCAACGAACCCCCTTTGGCATCCCCCGCACCGAGAGAAAGTAGATAGCGATAGAGGAAAGGACGGATTTAAGAAGCACTAACCGGCCACCACGGGAGAGAATCGCCGCGCGCCACCCAGCCAGGCGATGCTCGACCTTCTCGACGATCGATTTCCAGTCACGCGTGCGCGCGCGGCCCAACGTCAAGGGTAATCCCAGGTAATCGAAGGGGAGATCAGAAGTTTGACAGCCCAGCACGTGCGAGCACATCGCCGCCTCCGCCGGGGACATGAAGAAAGGGACCGCCTTAGATTTGTTGCCATTCATATGAAGACTGGAGAGCTCGCTGAACAGTTGAATAGTAGTAGCCATTGGGGACACATTCGAAGGATCCCCCTCGATGAAACAAATTGTATCATCAGCAAATTGGACGAGCGGTATGTGGTAAGGGCCCAAAGAGCAGCCCCGAGACAAACCAGCCCCCACAACACCCTCGATCATGCGCGGCAGAACATCAGCCGCCAGAACGAAAAGGAGAGGGGCTAGGGGGCAACCCTGGCGAATCCCCCTCCGCGGTTGGAAAGAACCCCCGACCGTCCTGCCATTGACCAAAAGAGATAGCGATGCCGTTGACACACAACGCCGCATCCACGTAATCCAGGTAGAGGGGAACCCCCTTCTCCACAGAACGGACCATAAGAACCGCCAATCAAGAGTATCATAGGCCTTGGCAAAATCAATCTTCCAAAGAATTCCCTTGGTTGCATTCCTCCTCCATGACTCAATAATCTCGGAAACAACGGCATAGCAATCAGAAATTTGCCGACCACGCACGAAGGCTGCCTGCGTAGGCGAAATGAGTGAGTTGAGGAGCGGGGCCAGGCGACGCGCGAGGGCCTTTGCAATAATTAGATAAATTGCATTGGACACGGAAATAGGCCTGAAATCCTCAATCCTAGTAGCCGACGACGATTTAGGAATAAGCACAATATGGGACCGATTTAGGATATCAAAGCCATCGTTTCTCTCGCAAAAATCCCGCGCCACAGCCAGAACATTGTTCCCAACAATATCCCAAAATTCCTTGTAAAAGCAAACCGGGAAGCCATCAGGCCCCGGGGCAGCATCACGATTGAGGTCCCAAACCGCCCCTTTGAGTTCTTCCAAAGAAAGCGGGAGCACGAGCGCCTCCGCAGAAGATGCAGGGAGAGCAGGAGCCCCCTGGCCCGACCAGCGCCACCGCCGCGGGGCCGAGGAGCCAAACGCAGCACGAAAATAGTTCCCCACGGCCACCCCCACATCAACCTCCCCCTCGAAATGCACCCCACCAATGGATATAGAAGAAATGGAATTAGAGCGGCGGCGACCACTCGCCACCCTGTGGAAGTAAGCAGAATTGGCGTCCCCCTCCTTGAGCCACCTCACCCGAGATCGCTGACGCCACTCGATTGAACGCTTACGATCCTCCATCCGCGTCGTCGCAACGGCGGCAGCGCGCTCAGCCAACTCGTCCGAAGTCAGATCTCTATCATTCTCGAGAATGTCAAGGCGTAGAATCACAGCCTCAGCCGCCAACCGATCACGAATACGAGCCTGCCTCGACTCCCGCTTGAAGGACGCGAGGGCCGCACGCAGGGAAGAGAGTTTAAGGGCAAAGCGACGTGCGGCAGAACCCGCAAAAAGGACTGGTTCCAATGATTCCGAACAAAATCCCTGAATCCCGGCTCGAGGAGCCAAGAACGCTCATATCTGAAGAGCCCACGGGGACGCTGACCATCCCCGGTATCACAAATGATGGGACTGTGATCAGAGAAAGCGCGAGGACGAGAAGTGACCGAACAAAGGGGGAAAGCCTCCATAAAGTGCTCGTTGGCCAGAAACCGATCGATCCGCGATCGGGCAGAATTCGACCTCCAAGTGTAGACGATATCATTTGCCTCCAGCCCCTCCAGAGCCAAGTCCCGAACAAAGTCCATGAAGTCCGATGAGCCGGGATCGCTGCCCCCACGAGCGCGGGGACGGTCCCTTGATCGCAATGTGACATTAAAATCACCCCCCACCAGCCAGGGCATGTTATCAAAAGCAAGCGCATCCGCCCTGAGGTCCTCCCAAAGCTCCCGGCGATCGATATGAGAGGTAGGCCCGTAGACACAAGTGAAGGTCGCACGCAAATTATTTTCCGATAGGGTGAGCACCACGGAGACGGAGTGACGACCGATCCTCGAAGAAGAGAATGATAGGCGCGAAGAGCGCCAAGCAACAAATAAACCACCGCTCGCACCAGAAGCATCCAACGCACGAAACGCATCCAACCCACCAGCACCAAAAGACCGCCAAACATCTTCATCCAGCACAGACAACTTAGATTCTTGAACAAAAGCAATGTCGCAACCCCATTACAAAAGACGAGCGCCCAAAGAACGGCGACGATGAGAGTCACAAAGTCCACGCACATTCCAAGACAAGATCTTCATAAACAAAAAAGGGGTCCCCAGGAAGCCGCAAATCCCAAAAGAGAAACTCAAAAGCCAGGAGGAGATCTCCTCCCCACGCGGACTAAACCAGAAGCAGCTGCCACCACATCCCGAGGCGAAGAAGAGACTCGGAAAGGAGAAGAGGGTGGCGCGTCACCAAGGCGGTAGGATCGCCTTCGAGTGTAAGCTCGACCAAATCTTGAGGGGGGGGAGGAGCCCCCGACCACGTCCCAGGAAGCACCGCCATGTAGGTCGTCAGCAGCAGCATACCTTTCACAGCCCGACCATCCCCGCGAAGGTCGCCCCCCTCGGCGAGGAGGGGTGAAGACGAGGGGATCATTGAGAATAGGCGCAGGAGAGTCCAGCGATAATAACTGCGAGGGAGAGATGTCCTCCAGAATGTCCCTCGAGATAGGGGCCACCACACTGATGGGCATAGGACATGGATAGTCCGAGACCCAAGAAATGGATTCGGATATCCCGGACTGGTCGGACAGCACCCGATAAGGAGGCCCGAAGGAGATAACAGCAGATCCGAAAGAAGAGCCTCGTGTAGACGTAGCCACGTGACCAGAGAGGTCGAGATGAGAGAAATCCACATCGGGGCAATCCACCGCCACAATATCACGTCTGCCACTCGCGCCCCAAGGCGAATGAAATGATGGGCCCGAACCATCGGCCTCCCCGAGCGACGCTTCGGAATATCCCCCATGCGACGCTTCGGAAAAGTCACCAGACGACGCTTCGAAAATATCCCTGGAAGAGGCCACGTGTCGCGAAAAACCTGAACCGTCACCCCTCGACGGAGAGCCCTGATGTCCACCGCGCAAGGCGGAGGAAGAAGGAGAAGGATCGGACGCCGGCGGCGGCGGCAGTATGAGAATCTCCACCTTGAAAGACCAGGAGCCCAGGAGCAGACGCTCGAATATGACCTTCCCCTCCATCTCCTCAAGAAAACGAGGAGAACACTCCAGAAGAATCGTCGTGCTGGCCCAATCCGCCCCTGGCGCCAAGCCATCGTCAAGGACTGCAAGAACTTGCCCCCACCGAGCGATCATCTTAGAGAGCACAGCCACCGTGCGAGAGAGGAAAGGGACCCCCCGCACCTCCGCGATACAAACCTCGGTAGTGTACACCGCTCCATCCGCGACACGAAGGGGTCACCATGTAACATCAGCATGCCCAAACCCACGGAAAAGGCTCTCCCGTTGCACCGGGGATAGCCCGCGAACACAACAGCGCTGCGAGTCCAGGAAGACAATGTCGCCGTCGAAATCCTCGCCAAGAAACAAAATCGTCCTCGCTCGAATGTCATCCCAGGAGAGATCCGATCCACGTCGGACACCCACCGCAGCAAGGTGTCCCTTGGACGAAGCACGCCTGCACGCGAAAAACCCGCCGCCATGCAGCCCCGCATCCCGCCGCGCCGACCCGCCCCCCGGCTCCTCAACCCTCCTTCCCCTACCAACGGCAGCCCCACCCCCACGCCCCTTGCAGGGCAAGCCCCCCTGCACCACGTGCTCCGCAACCGAACCATGCACAGGAAACGAGCCATGCACGGCCTGTTCATCGCCCGCACCGCCACCCACCTCCAACAGCTGCACAGATCCCACCACCGCCGCAGACACCTCACTAGCAGGAACGCCACCCGCCTCGCGAGCCTGAACGCCACCCACCTCACTAGCAGGAACGCCACCCACCTCACTAGCAGAAACGGCAGCCACCTCACGAGCAGGAACACCAGCCGCGACGCGACCAGGAGCCCCCCCCCCCTAGTTGCACCAGCACCGGCAACCACCTCCGCAAATGAGAGAGTATCGCGACCACACTGAGAAGCTCCAGGGCTGTCTCGCGAAGATGACCGGCGAGAGACCGCGCGTTGTCCGGCGCGACCTCCTTCACGAACGAACCAGCAAGACGCCATGCGATGCCCCACCCTACCACAATGGAAGCAGCGGGGCGGAGTATCACACGCAGCGGCTAGGTGACCACGCAAACCACAGCGGAAACACTTACGACCAGGCTTCGCATGCGAAACCCGTCGCCAACCTTCGCCTCCGTCGTTGTCGCGCACCGCATGAGCTCCCCTTCCACCACGAACCTTAGGTTTCCACGCGAAACGCTCCGCCATCATCCCTGCCAAAGCATCCGCAACGACAAACAGAACTTCGCCCCAATATATTAAAAGGAAAAGAAACAAAGAATGTTACAAGAAGGGTTACAAAAACAAAAAAACTGGACCCAAAGGGGGAGTTCTAGAAAGGAACAAACACAGATCACCCCCAAGAAGCCACAAAAGGGCCACCCGGTACACCAGTCATCCAGAAGACGCGAGGAAAGGAAAATAACATTCTCCTGGTAGAACCGTTGCCCCGCGAAGAGGGCCTCATTCCTCCCCAGCCAAATACTCCACAACCTTGCTAGCGGAACCAAGAACTCCTTCCTTTCCCTACTCCTGTTGCAAAACAAGCTCACAAAAAGCAATCAGGCCCTCAGAGTTGACCCATTCGAGATCAGCCCAAAGGTCCCGAACCAAGGTGCGGCCAAAGAACAAGTGGTCGATGGTTTCCGCCTCCTCATCACAAAGCCCGCAATTAGGCCCAATGTTAGCAAAGAAGCGGGTGCAACGGTCACGCGTTAAGAGCCTCCCCCTGCGAATAAGCCAAAGGAATACACCAATGCGCTCAGGAAGCTTCAAACCCCAGAGGAACCAGCAGTCACGCAAAAGAAGATCATCCCCCACCTGAGGACGGGGAGCTAGAGCCAGATATGCCTTACGCGTGGAAAAAAGACCGTCTTTCCATGTCCAGTGGTCCCGGCCATCAATAGGTTGAGCAGCGTCAGCAAGCAAGTTCAGTAATGAGAGAAAATCATCCATACGCTGATCTCAAAAATTGGCAATAAAGCGAGGACACCAGCATCCATCCACCCAGCACGAGGCCACGGAGGCCTCCTTATCAGCTGCCAAAGCAAACAAACGGGGAAAGCGATCCTTTAGAGTACCCCTTCCCGACCAATCGTCGAACCAAAAACGAAAAGAATCCCCCTTTCCCAGGACCGGCTTAAAGAGTGAGAGGTTACGAATAAAAACTTCCAAAACACCATGCCAAAACGGAGTAAGGTGCCCGTAAACATCCCCCCGCGTGAAGCCCATCATCGCCTCCCCCAGAAGCTCCCGCATAACATTAATCAAGAAGTTATCCTCCTGGCCCCAGACCCTACTCGCCCACTTTAGCAAGAGAGCCTCGTTAACAACCTCTGTAACAAGGTCATTCCTTCTCTTCTTTCTTGTTTCTATCATTCCTTTATCTCTATCCTCTTCTCTCAGTTCCCAAATTTAGCAGGGTAAGGTCGAGCGGGAAAGTCTTCAAATGATGATAAACAGGCAGGGATCGACGATTGATGTTTAAGGCAAGGTGCTTTCTTCGAACTTCTTCTTTGTCATCATGTGATGTGACTTCTTAAGAGGGCTTTATCTCTCAATCCATCTTTCCGGGACTCGATTGAAGTCTGATCTTCTAAGAGGTGACTCCCAAGAGACTGATCTTCAGAAAAACCCCTCCCCAAGCTTCAGCTTCCTACCTTGGAGCGATATACCTTTCCTAGGAATGTAGCTGACGTAAGTACTTTTCTTCCTGAAAAACCCACCCGAAAATCATCATCCTTTCCTCAGTGTTGGCGCATATCTAATTTCTTTTCTTTTTACTTTCCAATTAGTAAGTTCTTTGATTTCTTTAGTTAACTCCGATTTTTTCATTCTAGTGGCTCTTCTTGTAGGGGGATTTTCCGTTGGGGGTGTTCAATTTTTGTGGATAATCATGTGATTTTATGGGCTCATAATTGATGTTAAATAGTTCCCTGAATCCTCGTCAATGTCAGAATCGAGGCGTAACAGTGTTTAGGCCCTAGATAAACTGGCGAGCTGGAGCTTTTATGTAGTAGTTGGCGAGTCTATTTATCAAAAAGCATGTGCGCATATGGCGCATAGAGGGGACTTCAGGTATGCAGTGTGCTGAGGAGGCTGCATACGCATATGCATCCACACAGACCAATTTCATGAACACCGACCTTTGCTTGATTTCCACTCTAGTATTGATATTCATAACACAATAACCTCAATCTAAAACTGCGGGCACCTGAGAATATTCGACGTTCCGCAACTTATCAGGAAAAAAGTGGGCACCTACTTGTACATTGACACATCACAAACCTACCAAAGAATTGCTTCATGCAGAGCTATATAATTAACCATCTTACTTCAAAACAAATTGAGAAAGCTCCTACAAGACCCTTTTCGAGAGAGGGTTCCAAAATGGCAAACATCTTACATACCTTAAGCTAGTGTAAGTGTTGGACTACTTAAGACTGCGTCAAAGATACATCATTTATTTACACCATTCAGTATTTCTGTAAATTCTAAAGATCAGGAAAAAATGTTTCATATGGCTAATTTCTTCGAAACTAAACAAATGATTTAAGGGACAACAATTAGGCATGAAGAAATAACTATTTAACAGAAATAATATTAAATACAAGAGTTTACCATTCTGTATAGCCCGGATCAACGGTAAAGCCATAAATGTCGATGATATCACACATAGAAAGTGCAAGCTCAATGGATTTCATTCCAGTTCCTTTAGCACCCCTTCGGAGGACAATTCCTTGGAAAAGATAAACTGGATTTGGAATCTCCTGCAGATAAATGTCGTGGTTTCATCTTCAATGAGAATATCAGAACATTAAAATCTGAAGTAGCCACATAAGCATATTTTTTATGAATACAAAAGGTCTGTAGAAAAATTGTCTATATAAAATAAGCAATTGCAAACTTTTTTAAAAGACACGGCAATAAACAATTAATTGATTGAGAAACAAGTCATTACTTTTATCATCGCGTTGAAGTCCCTGTGGGTGACACTTTTAATAATAAGTACTTCAGTGCCTGCAAAAAAAGGGGGGGCTTAAAAGAAAAATTGAAACCATTTAGTTGAAAACACTAACATGCTTCGGTGAATGTCATTATTAGTGAATAATCATTAAGCATGAAGCTCTGAATGATTTGCAGGATATACCCCGGCCAAAATCTAATCTATGGAAACATCCACAAATTCAGTCCTCTAAATAAAACCAGATTACTTTACCATACTTCCTAAAAAACACTTTTCTTTCAGCTAACCATATTCCAAACAAAAGTTCTAAATGAAATCGACAATGAACAACCATGTTAACAATCATAATAATCGGGATGTGTAAAAGATAACAATCTCTATGTGCCATTAGAGAGAGGTGATTGTAACATTATAATGAGAGTATCTGGACGTATTCAACAGTTCTTGCATCTGAGGGCGTGAAGGGATGGATGACCTCCGACCTCTTGCAAACTTCTGGCATAACTGCAATAACAAACTGAGGATGGCTACAAGGAAGTGCACTATGTCAGACCTACCGGGCCATCATGATTTTCTAACACGAATCTAAAAGTTTGCCCACGTTACGTAGAAGCAAACCAGCATGTGCAGAGGATGGATTGTCCGAAGCCTTGGTAACCTGGGACTATTAGTTTTATCACTATTGTTAATGTTGAAAAAGAAAGAAACTTGTTTATATTATTATGATAGGTCAATCCCTCCTTACGGATAGGGTGAGGAAATAGCACATGGACCCATAAGAAAAACAGATAACATAAATGTACACCAGTAACAAAAAAACCCCATAATATCTTACCAGAAGATAGCGAAGTAGTGATTCTCAGAATTGTGTGACGGATTTTTACAAAGGATTTCATCTTTTCAAACACAAGGAAATTTCATAGTTGTAGACAACTTTTTGATTGCATTGTAGAACAAAGTTTTTACAAAAAATAACTATTTGAACTTACTGGAACCATTGAGAATGGGAATCATGTTTCGAGCAGCCCCTCTAACTACTAGACGGAAATCTCTCTTCATCCCAACATACTTGGCATATTTCTGTAGATGTATACATATAATCAAATGCCAGAACTAACAGTTGTTTGTGACCAAACAAATAAAAAGCCTATGGAAGCAGCATATGATGAAGCTAGGAGAAAAATGGAAAAAACATATCCAATAAATAATAACTGTGACAAAACCAAAAAGCGAGAATTGAAGGGAACATAATAATGCTAACCACGATGTCATTTTCTTAAAAAAATGACCCAGTAACCCTTTGTTAAAAGAGGGAATACTGACGGATAAACGATGGATCTTTTGCAAGATGCTCTCATGCCCCACGTTGTGTTATCTCCATTCTTGATCCATGTTAAAGGAATTACGTAGTGGGAGACAAGTTGTGGTATGAGTAGTAGAAATTATCCCTCCTTTTTTGGCATTCATCTTGATAGGACAAACAACAACCTTGATTTCTTCAAGGTCCAACTTAACTCTTCTCAAGATGTATTCTCTTAGACTCATGGTCTAGGGATCACGTTAGATATTTCCTTTGGTGAATACTCCATGGGGTTTTCTTCTTGGGAATCTCTTAGGATCCATCTGAGGAACACAGGATTGCCATCTCTGGTTGGCAGATTTCATTATATTAAGAGATATAACCTTGGTGAAGCAAGTATTTAGCCCCCCAAATCTTAACTTCTATTCTTTAAACCTTCATAGACAAGGACATTTGGCATAAGGCGCAAAGGGTTGTTCCTCAATCTTGATAGAGATTACTATAGGTCGGTATATAGCCTCTTAGATGTGGCATTGCTCTCCAAATATCATTGAGATAAGTACTCAAAATCATAGATGATGGGCCTATTTCCAGGTCCATCAATACAATCCTTAGATCCTAGTGGGGTGAGCAACACCTTTAACAATGTAAGAGCTTAGCAGGGCTTGTTGAAACACCCAAAAGCAGTCCCACATCTAGTACTAACAAAGTATGATAGTGGGCTACAAGTAATGGAGCCTATTATTACACAACTTGGGCTTAAGCATTAATTTGGATGGTGGTCTATAGGTCCTACGGACTTCATGATTGCAAAATGCTTCCCACACCTTGGAAAAATTACAAGAAAGTCCCTCCGACTTTACATAATTACAAAAATGCCCCCTAGGGACATGTTTGTGATGATTTTTTTGTCAATATTTTCTATATTTCTCTTGCGTTTATGCCCCTAGGCCATTTCTTCCCTAACTTGAGCATATGAACTCCTTTTTCAATTATTTCAATTTCCTTGTTCTGCTTATTTGATGATCTATCTAATGGCGTAACTTATTTATGGATTTGACACTTAGAACAGTATATTCATATTGAGATGTGAAGTGTCTTTTCATCATTCTGCCTTAGTTTTATGTATCAAATTAAGCATGAAATTGAAGTTGTATTTATTGCTCGATCATCTTATTAATATTTGAGGGGTATAATTGTGCATCTTATCATGTTTGCATTTCACGGCATTCTGTTACACATTGTCCCTCATTTAAATTGCATAAAATCAACTAAAAATGCAGCCTATTAATTCATCATGTTTCATGCATTGTTCTTGCATCATTGACCTATATAGATCAATAATCACTTAATCTAGGTATTAGAGTCTGATTAGTCATATTAGGTAGCCCATGTCCCTGTGTTCGACCTTGGTACACTTACCAAGTATAAATTCCCCCACCTATTCAAAAGGGTGGTTCTTGATGGATCATTTTCACCTCCAGCTCACCTCCAATACTACGACAATTCTACACTATTAAAGAGGTGAAAATGTGGTTCATCAGATGGCGCCGTTGTCGGGTACACGACTTATCTTTTTTATTTCTTAGGTTTTAACATTTAATTAAATTGGTCATTTTTTATACTTAGGTCAATGTTTGTGTTGTCTTTGCATTGTTTTCTTTATTTCGTTGTTAATTATATTTCTTGATATGTATTTAATGTTATAAGAACTTGCCTTAGATCCATTTCTAATATCTATAAGTCAACAATCAACATTGACATCGATATGTTCGATATGATCGATATGTGCGATATATGGGGTATAAATGACTGACATGCGTGATATAAGTGTGTATTTACAGGTTATTTGTTGTTTTAATATCTTGGATGATCTTAATTTTTGAAAAATGGCAAAAATAGCTTTTTTGAACCATTTCTGACGGATACCGCCGATATATCAAAGATATATCCTGATATATCCTTTTCCGGGCGGATCGATATGATATCGATATCGATATTTCCTACCTTGCTTGGGACTCCAAATTAATGTGTAGTCATGCATCAAATTTCTTAAGCCATGAACTAATAGGTTAAAAGGCCCTTGTTTGCTTTTTTTTTCACAAAGAAATTGTTATCCATCCACGTCCAATAATCACGATAATCAGTAGAGTTGTGGACCTAGCCAAGCAACTTTAACATCTTAGTGTCCTCTAATCGGAGATGCCAGATGTGCAAACCGGGGTTCCAGGCTCCTTTCAGGTTGACCGCCAAAACAAAGTTCCCGATTATTGATCATGCAGGCCTCCTTCCTTGATCTAGTCATCATTCTAAAATTAGATGATAAGAGTAACTGAGTTGTCCCCCAAGATCGATATCAAATACGATGGCACATATGGAAGAACGATGCATACTCCCTTCCAGAAATTAGATGATAAGAGTAACTGAGTTGTCCCCATTCCCATAAATAGTCTAGAGTTAACACCGTAAATGCTCTATAATGACAGACGACAAGTCGACTTTATTCCGCCCCCTAATTCTCTGAATACACTTCTCCAAAAGGTTGTTTTCATCTCATTGAGCATCAATACTCTAGGCATCCCTCCTCCGTTGATAGAGTCGCAGATCCCCAATCAACCAGGGGAATCCATGTCTCCTGTTGCCTGACTACTAACTAGACCAGAAGAATCTCCTCATCAAGTGTTTCAGATGCTAGCGAAAATTCGCAGACAGATTGAGAGGAAGAAAACAGGGATGGCGGTCAATACAGAGTTGAGCAGCACGAGGTGTCCACAGTCCACCCTCAAAAGGCATCTGCACTTCCGGCCAGAAAGTTTCTTTTCAAGCTTCTTAATCAAGAGTATCTAGTGTCTGACTTTGCATTCAGTTTCTTTTTTGTCATTTCTTATTCTAAAATATATGTTTGTTGTTTTATATGCTAAATAGCTATCTTTCGTAAGTTACTAAGATTACTAGTGTCTGTCAATGCATTTTTCTTGAGAGAATTCTTCTACTTCACCACCCCTAGGCCTCACTATTTTGATCTCATTATACGAAAACCTTCTTGACAAAATCCCGACTTAAATATAGTTAAGTAAAACAAGTATTAGAATCTGTTTGCATGGGAACAATTCTCTTAAACAAATTACCCTACAACAACAATGTATGGAGTTATTGCATATAAAACTATAGTACTGTTGCACAGAAAATGATTTTCATCTATGTAAGAACTATTTGAAGATCAAATTTCAATATTGTCTTACTTAGATTATTAGTTTAATTGCAGGAAAATCATTGCCAAATATAACAAAAGTACTAAATATATGATTCGAATATATCTACGTACTTTCTGCAATATCCAAGTTTGTTCCAGTACCACGTATGTTGACACCTTTAACTCACAGAGTCACAGGTTTTCAATTTCCTAATTAACATATTGAATATCTTACACATTCTTTATTCTAGGATCTTCTCGGTAAAAAGTGGTTCTTTTTTTAGGAACGACATAAATTTCCCATGATCAACAAAAACTCCAAAGCATTTAATCCCATCAGCATAATAAAATAAAGTGGACTGAGAGCAGGAATTCCCTCAAACTTACTTGATTTACAGGTGCTTCATTATCTCGAAATACCGCATCATGCTCGTCAATCTCTTGACCAAACTCAGTCTTTAGTAGATCTCCAGAATTGCCAACAACTGCACATGTACGAAACTGGCGAGGGTGAAATGGTGGTTTTGACGGCAAAATCGGCCTAAGAAGATCTTCACAAAGAGAACGATTGTAGCATTTGTCAGCCCCCCTACAAAGATAAAAGACTGATGTCTAAGACAGTCAACCTTCTATATACAAAATGCATAGGTAGGTAAAGAAATTACAATTGTGCAATCCTCTTCGCTGCATATTCGAGCCATCCATCCGGTCGTGCATCTAAATATTCTCTTGTCAAGACTGTTGTCATATTGCGATACTGTCATGTCCCACATATTCGGTGAAGGCAACAAAGATAAAGTGTAAGCCGAAAGACAGAGTTTGGGATGGAAAAGTTTACCTGCTCCCAAAGTAAAATAGCATCACAGACATCATATGTATACTCCAGTGGTTCGTAGACTTTAAATTGTTGATTATACTGTAAAATGCAAAATTTAAAAAGTTGCACGTGTTAATAAATAGAAAGGGGCTAAATACAAGCAAATCAGATTTAGTTTTCAGGATTATCTCCATTCCTTTGAAATAAATCAGTCCTCTCGGTTTTTTCAGGAAAAAAAGGCGGACACCCAAGATGGTGCTCACCCAAAATATAATTGCAATTCTTTCTTTTCTGAATGCTTGTAAATATTTGATTACAAAATAATTAATTTTAAGTGATAAATTTCTGCTATTATAGCATTATCCATCTCCTTGCTAGTGCTTCTTTTCCTATTTGATGGACGGACAAGGGAAGGGGAGGGGTGCAGACAGGTGTTAGAAATGGAAGGTATTCCCTGGGGCTGCCAGGGATGAAGGAAAGGAGAAAATTGCATATCAGGTGAGGATGTACAAGGGGAAGAGGACCGGCCAAAAGAGTTTACAATTGTAAATATCAACCACTCGTTAAGTCACTTTACAACAACTCTATAATATATCAAAAACTTTTTTCCCAACTTTCTCTACATTGAAAAATTTCGATGGCCCTTAGATAGCTATTATAATTCATGACTTCTTTTCATCTTATTGAACATATACCCCTTTACTTAAAAAACTATATGCTATTAACAATGGCATACTATTCATGACCAACCTTCGCAGATTGAAGTTCTCTCTTAAAGATGGGATTGGGTGCTTCCTATGTGATGATCGGGTGTTAGAATAGGAACATTTGTTCCTCAAATGAGACCATGCTAGAGAATGCTGAGAGGGATGCATCTACATCCTGAATTAATTTGTTTTCATTGGATCTAATATGGGATACCCTTGTTGCAGCTCAATTCAGATCGTTGCATAACAATTGGAGCCAATAGCATGGTTGTGGGTGGTTTGGATGGCTCGTAATGGAATTATCTTCAGGGATTAGAGATTGTATCTTGTGGTCTGGTGGTAGTGCAGTGTGCCTACAACCCAAAAGACCAGAGTTCATATCCTTCCTTATGGGAGTTGCATTAGGTAGCCGACAACTAGCGTAAAGAATAGTCGGATCTTTCAACATGGATTTGAACAAGAATCATGTAGCCGGCCCTACTTAAAAGTGGGAGAAAGCTTTGTCAATTTGAATAGAGATTGTATCTTGAAAATATAATCCATCATGGGAAGACTCTCGAAGTCTTGCATTATGTAAAATGTACTCTAAAATTTGCAGTTAGTTTTAATATATTATGGGAGTGGCATCATTCTGGACACACCATTTTCCCTCATAAACAATAATGTACGATGAATTTGTTCTCATTATCAACACTTAAAAGAGGAACCTCCATTATATTCAGATCAAAGGATATCCCACCCGCTAGTGACGTTTAGAAAATGTAAGGGATAACTATCCTGTAGAAATTTAACATTTCCAAGGGTGTTTCACCGATTGCATTTAAAAAATATATCTTTTTTTGCCAAATAGCACTCGAAGGACTAAAAGTACTTAAAACACCCCCAGCTAGAAATTAGTTTCTCATATATTGCCATTTGAAAGTCATATTAAAAAAACTCATGTAATTTATTCTTTTAGGCAAGTCTTACATTGATTGTCTGAATTTGATTAAAACATTATTTTGTGACTTGGAAACTATGTAACAGGGGTGAACCTATATATAACCTAAAGAGCGCAAGCACCCTATCTGAATTGCATTCCCCTTTCTGGAGTCCTCACCATAAGTCATCTCCCATTCTCAAACCCCATGTGCCCTACCTGATCCATGAGCTATATCCCAATATTACTTGCTCAAATTTCATTGGTTAATCACTCTAATGATCAAGTTTTGGGTTAATGCTTCTTGCTAAATGTCCGAATAGAAATTGCACAAATGATAACACGGATTATGGCTAATGATTTCCTGCAGTATGTTAGCACGTAGAAGAGTCAGGACAGTACGATTTGTGCTCAATCATTCAAATATAAACGGTACAACATTACATGAAATAGTATTAGTTGAGAGAATAAACCAAGATACATTCCATCAAACCCTAGAACTCTCTTATATAGGAGAAAAGCTCTATGGGTAATTTTCAGAAACAAGACAATAAAAGTAAATAACATAATTATTCTAACACTCCCCCTCAAGCTGGAGCATATATATCTAACATGCTTAGTTTGGAACAACGGTGATGGAATGGACCCCTGGCAAGAGACTTGGTGAACATGTCGGCAATCTGATCTCCTGATGATATATAATATGTCGAAATAAGCCCTTTTTGAATCAAGTCCCGTGTATAATGACAATCCACTTCAATGTGCTTTGTCCTTTCATGGAAGGCTGGATTATTGGCTATAAACAAGGCCGCCTGATTATCACATTTAAGATGCATAGGAAGAGGTACTTCAATAGTTAAATCAGTCAAAACAGATTTAACCCACATCATCTCAGTACTACCTTGGGCCATTGCCCTATATTCTGACTCTGCACTGGATCGAGCCACGACAGTTTGTTTCTTACTCTTCCAAGCTACTGGTGAGCTGCCAACAAATACAATAAAGCCTGAAGTAGACTTTCTATCATTAGGACACCCAGAATAGTCTGCATCAACACATCCTGTGACGGATATAGAGGTATCTCTTTTAAACAGAAGACCATCACCTGGAGACGACTTCAGATATCTCAAGATCATAAAAACATCATTCATGTGAGCCTGCCTGGGTTGCTCCATGAACTGACTTACCCTACTAACAGCAAAGGATATATCAGGTCGGGTAATAGTAACATACAACAACTTCCCCACTAGCTCTCTATATCGTCTCTTGTCCACCTCCTCAGAGTCATCATCATAAAGTTTAACATTAGGATCCATAGGAGTAGTAGCTGGTCTACATCCTGCCATATCTGTCTCAGATAACAGGTCAGTAACATACTTCCTTTGTGTCATTACCATGCCTTGCTGATTTCGTGCAAACTCCAATGCCAGAAAATAACGAAGTGTACCCAGATCCTTCGTAACGAACTGCTTGCTGAGAAAATCCTTGGCTGCTTGAATGCCCTGCTCATTACTGCCAGTGATAACAATATCATCAACATACACTAAGATGATCACAATACCTCGCTGGTCTCTCTTTACAAAGAGAGTATGATCTGCTGTAGATCTGACAAAGCCCTTTTGTTCAATCAATTCTGAGAGCTTTTGAAACCAAGCCCGTGGACTCTTCTTCAGGCCATATATGGCCTTATGAAGACGGCACACCATACTGGACTCCCCCTCAGCAGCAAACCCTGGTGGTTACTGCATATAAACTTCTTCCTGCAAGTCACCATACAAGAAAGCGTTCTTGACATCCAACTGAAATAGGGGCCAATCACGGACAACAACAACTGCAATAAGGATCCGTAAGGTAGAGTGACGTGCCACTAGAGAAAACGTCTCCTGATAGTCCACCTCATATGTTTGGGTGAACCCACGAGCAACCAACCTGGCTTTGTATCTATCAACTGTACCATCAGCCCGATGCTTAACAGTAAAAACCCATTTGCTGCCCACTATCGACGCACCTGGTGGAGGATGCACAATACTCCACGTACCACGCGACTGCAACGCCGCCATCTCTTCCTCCATAGCTAAACGCCACGGACTGCTCTGTAGTGCCTCTTGATATGACCGTGGGATCTCTACTGCCGATAACCCAACAACAAACTGGCGAAAGTCCGTAGATAAACGCTCCAACAAAACCTGAGATCCAAACTCCATCCCATATTTAGGATTCATCGTCCGCGCACGCTTCTGCCATCGATGTGCAATAGGGATATCTAGGTCATCAACTGGAGGAGTGGAAATACCATCAGTACCCTGTACATCCATCTGTGCATGCAAATCACCCGTGCCATCAGAAGAACTCAAATGTTCAGTACATACCTCAGGCGTGCTGGATGATGGAGGCACATGAGCAGAGGGCCGACGCTGATAGACCTGAGGATAAAACGTAGTAGTAGTTGGTGGTGGTGGTGGTGGTGGTGGTGGTGGAGTTGGCAATGGTGGTGGTGGTGGTGGTGTCGGAGTAGAGCATGGAACAGATGGAGGAGGAAGAGGCATATAGATATCTTCTCCGTCCTCTGAGTGAGTAAGTCTGTCACCTGTAGGAGAAAAATATATTATGGACTCAAAGAAGGTGACATCAGCACTAACATAGTACCGTCGTCGAACTGGATCAAAACACCGATATCCTTTTTGGGTTTTGGAATAACCCACAAACACGCATTTGACAGCTCTGGGAGAGAGCTTGTCAAGACCAGAAGAGAAGCAATGAACAAAAGCAACGGACCCAAATACGCGTGGTGTAAGGGAGAAAAGATCTGTCTCGGGAAACGCAGTCAATAACGGGATCTTCTCCTCTAACACTGACGAAGGCATACGATTAACCAGATAGCATGCAGTTAGAACCGCATCCTCCCAATAGGAGTGAGGGGCACGACTCTGAATCGAAAGGGTTCTGCTAATATCCAACAAATGACGATGTTTTCTTTCAGCCACCCCATTCTGTTGGGAGGTATATGCACAAGACGTCTGATGCACAATCCCATGAGACATATGGAATTGAGAGAGTTGAGTACTGCACAATTCTAGAGCATTGTCAGACCGTATGTACTTCACTCTAGCAGAGAAAATATTCTTTATTTCATTAATAAAAGACTGAATAACATGACCAGTATCAGACTTATTTTTAAGAAGAAAGACCCATGATAACCTAGAAAATTCATCGACAGCAACAAGATAAAACCTGTGCCCTTGAAGATCAGGGACACGACTGGGACCCCAAATATCAAAATGGAGCAACTCAAACAGACCATGACGACTTGGACCTAGACGACTCTGAAAGGAAGACCGGTGATGTTTCCCAAGCTGGCACACCTCGCATTGAAAAGTAGACCGGGGAGAAATCTATGGAAGGATATGAACCATCTTTTGCAACGGAAGATGACCAAAGCGGAGATGCCATGTGTATGGAGAGACAGATCCAGCACTAACAGAAGAGACGCCAACATAAGGAGACTGCACCAATCTGTAGAGACCCCCTTGCTCACGGCCAGTTCCAATCACTCTGCCCGTTAGGATGTCCTGAAACACAAGAGCAGATGGGTCAAATATGGCACGACAATGTAAATCTTTAGTGATTTGACTAATCGACAATAAATTCATTGAAAAATCAGGAGCATAAAGAACATTCTGAAGCCGTATTGCAAGGGTCAACTGCACCTCCCCCTGACCAGTAATGGGAGAGTGTGTCCCGTCAGCTATCACTATAGATCGTCCTGTCTGAGTTGCACTAAAACCATCCAACTGCCTTTTATCACCACATAAATGGTGAGATGCTCCTGAATCCATGATCCATTCTGATAGATCTGCTCTGTAACAACTAGTAAGAGTATATGTTGTACCTGACGTGGATGCTGATGCTGATGCAGCTATCTCCGAAGATCCTGACGTACTTGCTGGCCCCTGACCAGGCATGATCTCTCTAAGTCGCGCCACTAACTCCTCGAACCTCTGATCTGGGACATGGGAAGGACCCCCTTCCTGCTGAGTCTGCTCTGCCACACGTGCTGTAGTAGTAGGAAACCCATGCTTAGAATAGCATGTTTCTTCAGTGTGACCAGTCCTGCGACAGTAAGTACACGGCTGTCGAGGAGGTCTGTTACCTCCTCCTCTGCTACGGCCACCTCTACCTCGAAACTGTGGAGATCCTCCCCTGCCACGAGATGCTGCCATGGCTGAGGACGTCTAAGATAGCTGAGATCCACCATGAGATATGGAGAGTCTACTCAACCTGCGATAGGCATCTTCCATAGGAGGTATGGTAGCATCTGTAAGAATCTATGCTCTTGCGGCATCATACTCCTGATCAAGGGCTGCTAGAAATACTCCTGTCATCACTGAGTCCCTATATGCCTTTAGCTGTTCTGGTGTGGCTGTCAACGGAATGTACCCGTGTAACTTCTCAAACATACCCCTCAGAGAGGTATACAGGGTATGAAGAGGACGCCCGTTCTGTTTCGAGGTGAAAATGTCATGCTGAAGTTGTAGGATCTTGGACTCATTCTTTGCTCGAATATATCTCTCTCATAAGCTCTCTTGCCCCTGTGCCTTCTGTGGGCCGGGACTACTTGGCCTGGAAGAATGGGCCCTTCTCTACTCGTGCCGCGTATATGGCCATATTGCCGGTTCCCGCTGGGAGGGATGACATGCTCTTGCGTGATTGCAATCTATTGTGGGCACTCAGGCTTCCTGAGCGTGTGGGTATTTTTCTTTGGCTGCTCCGTAGGGGAAGAATACTAACTCGAGATCGTTGTGCACGGATGTTTCCCAATTCTTCGCCTCTCTGTGGTCTCTGTGGCGTGGATACGGAAACTATTGATCACCTATTTCTGCATTGCTGCTGTGTTGATGCGTTATGGGCCGATTTGGGGTGGCTGGATCTCTCTTCCTTCGCTCATTTCTTTCAAAGCTTGTTCTGTGATCGGGGTCGGCCATGGCCTGCGCTGCTTGACCCTATCTCGAGGCTTTGGAGCCTGTGGCTGGGGCGAAACGAAGCTATCTTTGCTCGTCAGCGGTTCTATTTGGAGAATGTTAGATCCACGGCCTCGGGCTTCCTTCGTGACTGGACCTTTATGTAAATTTTTAGCAGCAGGGGCTACGATCTCCGTCTACCCCCTTTACTTTGTTTTGTAATTTCTCATCTTCAGTTTCCCCTTGTAAGTATCTCTTTCTCTTTTTAATACATTGGGGTGAGCACCTTCGCGTGTGTCCCCCTTTTTTTGAGCCTCAAAAAAGGATATCCCACATAGCCTTCACAGTGGGTTGACTCAGAATGTCGTTGGCTATCTCCATGGATACGGTACCAGATAACCATACACGTGTATATGCATCGTCAGCCTCCCATGAGGCGTTAACCCCAGTCTTCTCAACAGGTTCCTCTTGTGTGAGGATATGCTTCTTGCCATTGCATTGCATAAGACTCATGAACTGCATGGCCCACAATTCATAGTTTGTGCTGTCCATTTTCACAACGGGTGCTGGACCTTTAAAGGCACCCAGAGACGGAAGATCTACCTTGTTGTCTGACATGATGGCAACAATATTCTGCAACTGGGGTTACACGACTAGACAATAATGTCTACGTGAACATATATGAAGGCAGTTGTGGACGTAGACTCATACCACAACGCCCTCCATACCTTGAGGGTTCCTCTGACGAGTTCGGCTACCTTGGACCATGCAGGGAATCACGCTAGGGTACGTGCGTGTGCGGAGGCGTAGATCTCAGGACTGGAGGAACTTTGTACACGGGTCTACGAGTGCCCGTGAGCGCAGGAACCACGCTGGGATATGTGCGTGGATGCGCGATACACGGTGCACAAGGATGCAGGTGCGCTACACGACGCGCGAGGATGGGGATGGAGGTGCGCTAGATGCGCGATGCGCTATGCGCACGATGCGCACGATGCGCGCTGAAGATGTCGGGCCCCTACGGTGACGGTGGCGGCGTTTTTGATCTAGGCCCCAAGTCGGCGGCGGCGGAGAGGCTTTAGGTGGGGTAAGGGATTAGGGCACAGGCTCCGATCTAGGACCGTCGCTCTGATACCAAGTTGAGAGAATAAACCAAGATACATTCCATCAAACCTAGGGCTCTCTTATATAGGAGAAAAGCTCTATGGGTAATTTACAGAAACAAGACAATAAAAGTAAATAACATAATTATTCTAACAGTATTCCAAAGACTTCGTATTAGATTTTCATAGTACAATGCAACATCGTTGCTTTTTCCTTTTGCCAAGAAATTCTACTGCATTTTTTGCAGCATGATTGTGTCCACTTCCCTGCTTATATAATCTAATTGTTGGCTCATATACAACAACAACAAAGTCTTTTCCCACATTAAGTAGGGTCGGCTAAATGGATTCTTTACATCCATTCAGATCTATCTTGAGTCATTCTCGGGCTAGGATCCAAAAGCCTAAGATCACTTCGTATAGTCTCATTCCAACATTTCTTGAGCCTTCCTTGCCCTCTCTTAGCAAGCTCAACATCCCAAAACTCGCATCTCCTCATTGGTGCATTAGCTGACCTCCTTTGCAAATGGTCAAACCACCTTAAACGATTTTCCCGTATCGTATACTCGATCGGAGCTACACAAACTTTCATTTTGAATGCATCATTCCGAATCCAATCTTTACATATGTGTCCACACATCCACCTTAGCATTTCCAATTCTGATATTGCCATTTTTTGCACATGTCTATGGTTCACATGCCAACATTCAGATCCATGGAGCATAGCAGGTCTCACAGCTACTTTGTAAAATTTTCCTTTGATTTTCAAAGGAATTTTTTTATCTTAGAGAACAACAGAGGCTCCTCTCCACTATAACCAACCCACATTTATTTTATTAGTAATATCTCCATCAATTTCCCCATCATGTCGCAAAATAGATCACAAGTATCTAAAAGAATCTCTCTTCTGAATGTTATCGTCACCAATCTTCACATCGATTCCTTCACCATTGCTTCCATCAAAAGTGCACTTCATATATTCAGTCTTAGCCCTACTTATATGAAATCCTTTAGTCTCCAATGCATGTCTCCATACCTTAAACTTCTCATTTACTCCATCTCTAGTCTCATCAATCAACAAAATATCATCGACGAATAACATACACTTAGGTATCTCATCCTGAATGTGACTTGTCAACTCGTCCATAATCAAAGTGAAAAGGAATGGACTCAACGTTGAACCTTGATGCAAATCGTATCCTTACACAAGATAAAGCACTATCATACATATCTTTGATGAGTTTAATGTATAGGACAAGTACTTGTCTCTTCTCCAAAACTCCTCACAACATCTCCCTTGGGACAGAATCATAAGCCTTCTCCAAATAAATAAAAATCATATGGAGGTTCTTTCTTTTAGCTTTATAAATCTCCATTGTTCTCCTTGGCAAGTGGATGACTTCAATAATTGAGCGACCTGGCATGAATCCGAATTGATTTTCTTTTATTTTGGAACTTGTCTCAACCTTCTTTCGATCACGCGTTCCCAAATTTTCATAGTTTGACTCATCAACTTGATACCTCTGTAATATAAACAATTTTGAATGTCTCCTTTGTTCTTATAAAGAGGCACCACAATGCTTCTCCTCCAATCTTCAGGCGTTTTCTTGCTTCCCCAAATAATATTGAATAAATTTGTATCAAGGTAAACCATGCTCACCTAAAACGCTTCAAACTTCCATAGGAATGTCATCAGATCCTACACCTTTCCCAGGTCTCATAACCTTCAAAGCCTCTTCTACTTCTTTTGTATTCGTCTATAGCTTGCACGATTCAAGTAACTTCCACTACTAGATATATCTCCCAAAGTGATCTCTTTATTTCCTTCCTCAATGAAAAGCTTATGAATTACTGCTTCCATCTAATCTCTATATCCCCCTAAGTAACAAGCACGTGACATTCCTCATCCTTAATGCATCTCACTTGAGAAAGGTCTTTGATTTTTCTTTCTCTTGCTTTAGCCAACTTGAATATATCCTTCTGGCCCTCTTTAGAGTCAAGATTTGTTTACAAAACTTCATAAGCTTTTGACTTAGCTTCGCTTACAGCCTTCTTTACTTCCTTCTTCGTGATTTTGTAGTTTGAGACAGTTTCAACTATTCTATCATTAGATATAGTTTTGAAGCATGCTCTTCTAATTTTGAACTTCTCTTATACCCCTCCACTCCACCACCAAGCCTCTTTTTGTCCTGGAACTCCTCCCTTTGACTCGCCTAGCATCTCTTTGACTACCCTTCGGATACAAGATGCTACCGCCTCCACATCTCGTTTGCACTTCCGTTACAATCCCAAGATAAGTCTTCTAAAACCTTCTCCCTGAAGCTTGATTGCTTCAATTGAAGATTCCACCATCTAATTCCAGTGATCTTGGAAATCCTCTTTTTCTTTATCAGCCATTTTATTTGCGCATCCATGACTAATAAGCGATGTTGGGTAGTCAAACTCTCTCCTGGGATTACTTTGCAATCTTTGCAACACAATAGATCTCTTCTCATCAACGCAAAGTAATCTATTTGTGTTCTAGTCAAGCCACTCTTATAAGTAATTAAATGATCATCCCTCTTGAAGAGAGTGTTATGAATAGACCACAAACTGTTACAAAATCCAGAATAATTTTTCCCTCTTTATTTCTATCCACGAAGCCATGTCCTCCATGAACACTAGTATATCCTGAAGCATCTTTTCTCACATATCCATTAAGATCTCCACCTAGGCAAATCATCTCTCTTTGTGGGATTCCTTGCATAATCTTATCATAACCTTCCCAGAAAGCTTATTTAATCCATTCATCTAAACCAATTTACTGTGCACAAATTGAGATGATATTAAGAATTTCTTCCTTAAACGTCACTTTTAGCAAAATAATCCAATCCCAAAATATTTGCACCTCAACCATACAATCCTTTAAATCCTTATGAACAACCACTCCAACACTATTTCTGCCCTTATCTTTACCTAAATACCAAAGTTTAAAGCATCTCTTCTCAATCTCCCTTGCTTTCTCTCTAACCCATTTTGTCTCTTGGAGACATAGTATCTGAATCTTCCTTCTTTCTATTGTGTCTACTATCTCCATCGATTTACCAGTCAAAGTGCCAATATTCTAACTACCTATCCGCAACTTCATTTGCAACCTCTTTTGGACTAACTTATTTACTCGCATACGTCCGTCATGCAAGAATCTTTGCAAATTTTGGCCTGCATCCGGGTGGCGATGCAGCGGAACTAGATTATTTACTCGCATGTGTTCCTCATGCGAGAACCCTTGCAAATTTTGAACTACATCAGGGGCAGCGATGTAGCGGCCCTTGTCAACTACTCATTGCATTCGAACGATGCAATGCATCTCTAGTAGGGAACGCCCCCAACAAAATCTAAATGTTTGCTTAAATCAATGTTGAAAAGATCCGAATTGTTTTGAGATAAATTCCTAAATAGTGTTCATAAAAAGAATGTTATTTAGAAATTTGTCTCTCTTGCGCTGGTTGGCGGCTACCTAACACACAATCCTCCTCAATTTATCCGGGTTTGGGACTGGACATGGCTAAGTTAATTGATGGCTCATATAGAGCAGAAAAAAATATCTTTTGGGATTTTAGGTGATGAATAATGGAGAATAACATCATCAATGAGTTTCTTGATATGAAAAAATCCACCTAGGTTCCTTTAAAAAATGGTTCGAGGGTCAAATCCTAAGAATTGGCCTTTATAAGTATGCAGATAAGTTGCTCTTATGGTATTCAAAAATATAGAATTGAGAATTCTTTTTTTAGGAAATTGTGATTGTAACATTTCAAACCTTGCCCTTCATATTTGAACACGCACCGCATCTTAACTTTTCAGTGGACTAGTGCTTTAACTTTTTTAAGTTTTTATTACCAAACGATATTTTTAATAGAATGAATCTAAATTGATATCACAAAAGTTGGTGATTTTGGGTGGTAATAAACAAATTAAACAAGAAAAGACAAGCTCCAAAGCACATTTGGGACACTTCAATCGTGTATTAAATTTAAATACAGCTAAATCGAAGAGACGAACTTGGCCATTTTTTAAAGCCATGGCACAACACTGAACCATTAAATGATTCTTTGTAAGTGCCCAGTGCAGTTTTCTCGATAGCGGGTTGAGTTTACTATCAGGTAGTTATAAGCAAGGATGTGGATCATGGAATCATTCGGGGCAGTCTTTACCATCAAGATAAGATTCAACGATGAAGTATTTCAACAAAATTGGCCCAGCATTTCCGTTCAAAATGCACAAGGAATCATAAGGTGGCGTATATGTCTGTATATACTTGTCGTAACTGAAGTTAAAGAACCTTAATCTTTTACCCATGTACTATTCGTGCCTTCTGGAAACTTGAGAACCAATCGGCAATGATCAATAATACTTGCAGAAAGTCCAAGTCCTCTGTTCGCCTGCACAAAAGTGTTTCAGGATCAAGTTCCGCTTCCTTTAGAAGTTCAGGCAAGGCTAAATTAAACTGGCATCCACACCACTGTGGTTCTGAAATATACTAAACTGCTTATAGCAAGCATGTTGACAAGATAATTTACATGTAACGCCAAAGTAATTTTCCCATTCAGTGAAATTTGTTTTACGAAATGATATTATTTCCATTTTAACGTTTTTTAAGGCCTGTTTTAAGATCTAAAATAAGAAATTCTCCTAAACAGCCTCAAGCTTCAACAACGATCCATGGAATTATTTCAAATGCTGCGGGCTAAATTTAGTTCAAGGGCTCGTGTTGATTGGTAAATGCAGATTATAATATGACAGGAACTGCATGAACAAGAAGAAGTACAATCAAACAACGAAAATCCATAAATATCCCTTTGCTATGATCAGGAGTTGCAATTCATTTCATTATTTTTAAAAAATAGTAATCGTATGTGGGCAGTTGTCACCGACATCGAGATTCCGAACTCCAACCCAAAAACGCGCAAAACTCGAATTTGCCTCAAAATCGACACCTCCAATCGCAGCAAACACCTAAAGGAGCCCTCGTTCTGCCATCGATACCCGTCAGGATCGGCAGATCCGACGAAGAGACAACAGAAAAGCTGATGCATCGAGGCGATGCTCACCACGCATTGCTTGATTCTGGACTGGAAATCGGAGAGCACGAGAACGTCGCGGTTGCTGGACGGATCGGATGCTACTCGTCGAGTGGTGGAGGATTTGGAATTGGAATCGGAGGTGAAGAAGGAGGATTGGATGGAGATGACGAGAGCCGTGAAGACTAGGGCGGCGAAGAGGAGGAGGAGGATCGTCGGTCGTCTGCTCGAGCTCTTCATCGTCGCTAATCTCATGGAGGGAGAGAGAGAGAGAGGGAGTGGTGAGCGAGAGTGAGGAGGTCCTGAGGAGCGACGAAGGCTTTTGCTCAATGTTGCTCACATTGTTGGGCTTATGTCTAATTTACGTTTTTATGCATTGTTTATACGTTTTTATGCATTGTTTATATTGGGATTTTTACCCGGCAGATCTTATAATTTTTGTCAACTACCTCTACGGCCCTTGAAGCTACGTAATTCCTAGCCCCCCGCATCAGCCAACCGCTCGAAGCTCCCTCTGTCCCTTGCTTGGAGATTGAGGTCGAGCCCCCCGCCACCCGCGTCTCCTCAGGTCAAGCCCCCCCCGCCACCCGCGCCTCCCCAGGCCCCCGCCACCCGCGCCGCCTCCCTAGGCCCCCCCATCTCGTGGGTCCCCTACTCGAGCCGCCCCTGCCACCCGCGCCTCCCCAGCCCCCGCCACCCGCATCGCCTCCCCAGCACCCCCCCCCCACCCCCGTGGGTCCCCTGCTCGAGCCCCCCTCCCCCCCCCCCCCCCCACCACCCCGCACCTCCCCCAGGCCCCCCCGCCACCCCATAGGTCCCATGCTCAAGCCCCCCCCCCACACCCCGACCATCGCCCCAGGTCGGAGCCCCCGTGGCCCCGCCGCGTCCCCTGCTCGAGCCCTCCCCCCTCTCCGGTCCCCGCCTCCCTACTCGAGCCCCCCGCCTGTTTTTTTCTCTTGATTAATTCTACTCGTCCGATCGTGGTTGGTTAGATTAGTTCATTCTTAACCCAAGGAAGTTAACTCTAGATGTGTCAATTTAACGGTAGGGTTCATGGGGTAAGACAACGCAAGTTTACAGGGGTGAGGGAGGAATTATATAGTTTCAAAAGTCGTAGAGGTAATTGACAAAGATTATAGTGTCTGTCGGGTAAAAATCCCTATCATATTTGTTGAGTTTTTTTCCTGGAAAAAATGGTTTATGCATGTTTAAAGGACCTTTTCAAAAAAATAAATATCAAATAATCTTTAATAAAATAGTTAATTTATTCGCACATGACTGCATGGAAAGCCCTACTAAGAATATATTTACGTGTCACTTTCTTTCAATATCTGAACATGTTAGTTGATTAGTCACGTAGGTGATACTATTGGTTGTCTTCTTCAGCTTGATCCAATAATGCAGCACTGGAAGAAATAAATGAGCTTGGAATTTTTTTTGATTGATTAAGTATTAACAGATTTCGTTTTATTTCATCATATTGCCATTGAACTTTTATTGACATTATTGTACTAAACATCAATGTCCTTTTTTTAAGTCATACAACTCTCAAACGGATCATCATGGAGACACCAAACCCACTAAAAATAAGGTAGGTAATAAATATTATTATACATTATATCCATCAAAATATTGACATAGTTTTTATGGTAAATTACATAAGAATATTCAAATATGGGGCAAGAATCAAATAAGGTCCCACAAAATGAAATGCATCGCAATAGGTCCTCACATATGGGATAGGTATCAAATAAGATCCCCGAAAATGAAATGTATGATAATAGGTGTAACGGAACGAGACGTGTTGACCAGCGGAAGCATGCAGCGTAAAATCACATGATTGAACCATTACCAAATCATGCATGGTAATCAATGAGCATACAAAAATCATTTTCAAAAAGATCCATAAAAATTCATTTAAACTGAGAGCTCCATCATTACATTACCAATAAGGATATAGTTGCAAAAAATAAATAACTAATATAATAATATTCTCTTGGATCCAATGGGCATACATATATTCTTCACGTTCATACAATAAATGTTGCCACATTGAACGTCTTGATGAAACTGTCACACGATCCTATTTGTATAATCTATCTTGTCCTGCATCTGAAATAAATAAACATGATTTTGTATGAGCCTAATGCCTAGTTTTATCGAGGTCCATGTATGGGAATTCTAATGACCTTTTAACCTGTTATATTGCATGCCACTTACGTTTCTAAGAAAAAAGTATCCATTACATACCA